>MU223785.1:1656266-1667077 GCA_018584345.1 Thuja plicata | reverse complement strand
TTCTATGGATTTCATTGAAGGGCTTCCTAAATCAGGTGGCAAGACAGTGATCTTGGTTGTGGTTGATCGTCTCTCTAAATATAGTCATTTTTGTGCCCTCAGCCACCCCTATACTGCCTCCTCAATTACGCAAATCTTCATGGACCAGATCTTTTGTCTTCATGGCCTCCCTTCTTCCATTGTCTCAGATCGTGATGCAACTTTTACTAGTCATTTTTGGACTGAACTATTTCAGCAAACTGGTACCAAACTGAAGATGAGTACGGGCTATCACCCACAAACCGATGGTTAGACTGAAATTGTCAACAAATGCTTAAAAACTTATCTTCGTTGCTTCACTTCTGAACATCAACATCAGTGGGCCAAGAGGCTTCCTTTAGCTGAATGGTGGTACAATACCTCTTACCACACTGCCTCTAAAATGACTCCATATGAAGTAGTCTATGGTCAGGCACCTCCAGTGCTCCTTCCCTAAACTCCCAGCAGCTCACCAGTCCAGGCAGTTGACATAGTTCTCCGCACCAGGGATCAGGTTCTTCGCACCTTACAGGATAATCTTCATATGGCCCGCAATTGAATGAAACAGCAGGCATATCAACACCATTCTGAGCGCTCGTTTCAAGTTGGGGATATTGTTTTTCTTCTTCTACAACCATACAAGCAATCCTCCCTGAAGCTTAAAGGGCATCATAAGCTAGCCCCAAAATTTTATGGGCCATATAAGGTCCTACAAAAGATTGGTTCAGTTGCTTATAATCTGGAACTTCCTCCTTCTTCCCGCATTCATCCAGTATTTCACATTTCTTGTCTCAAGCAAGTTCTTGGTACCAATGTCAGAGCACAAACTGCTCTCCCTGAAATGGATAAGGAAGGATCCATTATCCTGGAGGCTGAGGCAATCCTTGACCGACACACTCGTCAGCTTCACTCTCGCTCCATCTCTGAGGTCTTGATTCAGTGGCACGAAATGCAACCAGAGGATGCTACATGGGAACCCCTTCTTCAGATTCAACAACAATTTTCACACCTTAAGCTTTGAGGACAAAGTTGTTTTCTAAGAGAGAGGGGATGTTAGGAACCTATGTGTTCCTTTTGTTTATTTTGTTAGTGTAGTGTTGTTGGACGCATATGCTTTGTAAGTCATCCCATGAGTATATTTTATTATCCCACATGCATAGGTAGTATTATTTTTCTAGATTGTACTTAGTATATAAGTGTATGTTGAGGCCTTTGATGGGTACCGACGAATTTATTGTATTGAGATTTCTCAAAGGAGCTTACCCCCTCGAAGTGGCCCGTGATCAATAGATTCACTCTGAGTTCTACTATTGCTCTATATTTTGTTATTTCGTGCATTTTCACCGTATTGTTGTAGGAGGTTCCTCTCAAATGGATTGAAGTTACATCTAAACAATTGCTTTCCAAATTCTATGTTTTCAACATCTATGGACCTAATAGCCCAGTTGCAAAAGAGGCTTTATGGAAGGTTATTTCCACCTTTCTAGTTGATCGAAGAGAGGAACACTTTATTTTAGGGGGAGACTATAATGTCATTTTAAGCCCTCAAGAGAAAAAAGGAGGAAAAGGCTGGAAAAGCGAAAGCCAGAAAGATTTTGCTAAATTTGTCCTGAATAATAGGTTGGAGTAAATTAGACTTCAGAACAGGTGATTACACTTGGACCAATAGAAGAAGTGGTTTCTTGAATATAGCTGAGAAACTAGATAGATTTTTCCTTGCTGGAAATTGGGAAGAGTGTGATTGGATATGCACAACAGATATTTTACCTATAATAGGTTCTGATCACTACCCAATCATGTGCAACATTCAAGAAGATGCAGCCCCTGAAAGATCTCCTTTCAAGTTTGGAGCTATGTAGCTGAGGGTGAATGAATTCTATAACAACATAGAAATTTGGTGGCAGAATGCTCCTGTCTTGGAAGGTAACAAATCATTTTTTTTTTCAAAAAAATTCAATATGTTAAGGATCAGCTTAAAGTGTGGAATTGGGATGTGTTCTGAAATATCTTTGTGGATAAACTCAATGTTGAAAAGAGCTTAAACATTCTTAATGAGCGAGTAATTAAACAAGGTATGGATTAATTCATGTATTTAGAAGAACAAACCTTACAAAAATAGTATAAAGAAATTCTTTCCAGGGAAGATATTTATTGGAGACAAAAGTTGAGGGAGACTTGGCTAAAAGAGGGGGATAGAAACACTAAATTCTTCCACAAATTAGTTAAATCTAGAAGGGATAGAAATAAATTTTTTATCTATCGAAACTTGTGAAGGGGTAGTCATCAATAAGCCACAAAAAATCAATCAAGAGCTATTAATTATTTTGAAAACACCTTCGTGCATCATGGAAGGAATGAAAATGATAATGAGGGGTTGCTAGATATTATCCCTAAATGTATTTCTGAAGCCCAGAATGCCATGCTCTCATGCCCAGCCTTCACTAGATGATGTCAAGACAACCTTGTTTGGTTTGGGAGGGGATAAATCCCTTGGCCCTGATGGATTTCCTGCTTTATTCTTTCAGAAGACCTGGAATATCATTGTTGAAGATCTCCTACAAGTGGTAGAGGAATCAAGGTATGAAGGTTTCATGCTTAAAGACTTCAATAACACTTTCATAGCCATGATTCTAAAAAAATCAGACATCAAGTCTTTTGATGACTTTAGACCGATTGCCTTGTGTAATACAATATACAAGATTATTGTTAAAGTGGCTGCTAACAGACTTAAATCTGTCCTTGGCAGCATCAACTCTAAAGAGTAGTGTGGTTTTTTCCCACATAGATCTATTTTTGAAGGGATAATTATAGCCCATGAAGTTGTTCATATAGTGAAAATAGCTAAGGTCAATAGCATGATGATTAAATTAGTTATTAAGAAAGCCTATGACAATGTCAATAGGGCCTTTCTTCTCAATGTTCTTAGGCGGTTTGGGTTTGCTGAGGGCTGGATAAAATGGATAGCTAGTTGTATTAATACACCAAGATTGTCTATCTTGGTTAATGGAAGTCCGTAAGGCTTATTTGAAACCACAAAGGGAATAAGACAAGGTGACCCTATTGCACCTTTTATTTGTATTATCATGGCTGAAGTTCTTGGATGATTTATAACTAAACAAAGGACTACAGGTAAATGGAAAGGAATTAAGATTTTTGCGGGTGTTGACTCATCCACATACTTGCAATTTTTTTATGATAACTTTCTCTTTGTAATTTCCTCTATAGAAGAAGCTCATGTTATTAAAATAACTTTAGACAGTTATAGCACTGCCACTAGCCAATATATAAATTGGCACAAATCAGAGATTTACTTCTTCAACACAAATCAAAATCTTCCACATGAAATCAGTGGCATATTGCAGATCAAAACTGGGTTGTTACCAAGTAAATATCTTGGGGTGCATCTTTTTGATGGTGCCTCCAAGCCTCACTTATGGAAAGGTCTCTTGGACTCTTGCCTTAAAATGATGAAGGGATGGAAGAGCTGATGGTTAACCTCTAATGGCAGGATCTTACTTCTTCAAGTTGTTATCTCATCCATCCCTATCTATTCGATGAGCAGCTTCAAAATCCCACACAAAGTCCTTGATGCCATCACAAGAAGAATGAGGAGGTTTTTTTGGAATGGGGGTGAGGAGGGTGATAAATGGCCTCTCCTTGCATGGGATAAAATATGTAAAAACAAGTCAAATGGAGGTGTAGGTCTGAAGGAATGGAGAAAGATGAATCTAGCTCTAGGAGCAAAACTTGTTTGGAATATATGCAGTCAGCCAGGAAGCTTATGGGTCAAAACTTTCAGAGCAATATACTTGGACTCTATGAATGATGAAAGAATGCTTACTATTTCTAATCTCCCTAGAGGTTCTGCAATCTGGAACTTCATTGTAGATTGTAGACATGTCATTCAAAGACATGTATCCTGGCATGTAGGCAATGGCACAAAAGCCTTATTCTGGGATGACTCATGGAACAACCATTCGATCTTAAAAGATGATGCAAGATTTACTGAATTAAGAGAATTCTTCACTCAAAGGTGGGGTCAAAAGGTGTCTGATTATTTAGAAAATAGGAATTCTCTTCTTGGCCCCAAATGGAAATGGAAAGCAATGGATGATTTAGACCTCCCAGCTCATCAACGGACTTTAATGGAAGAAATGCTTCAACATAGGTGCTTTATTAGATCTAATCAGGAAGACAAGTTGATTTGGTGTAGAGCTAAAAGTGGAATTTACTCAGTGAAGCTTGGTTATTCATCCCAAGAAGAAGGAAGGGATCTCCCCCTCTGGCCAACTAAATTATTTTGGGATAAAGAATGTCTGCCAAAGGTAGGGGCATTTGCATGGCTAGCAGTGCATAAAAGGATTCTCACTACTGAAAGAAGAAAGTAGTTTGGACTTCAGGGGCCCACTAGATGTGCTCTCTACAAAGCAGCATCAGAAGATGTTGACCACTTGCTTATTCAATGCATGTTTGCTGAGTGTTGGAGTATGATCAAGGAAAGGCTTAACTGGATAGGACCTATGCAAAATGGTGTTCAAGAAGTGTTTCAGAGCTGGCCCATTCCACTTAAATCCACTGCTCTTTCTTCTATGTGGAAGGTTTGCCCCTCTATAGTAATTTGGGAGTTATGGAAGGAACGTAACTAGAGGATTTTTCAAAATAAGGAAAGGCCCATTCACAGGGTTAAGATTAGCATAATGTGTGTCATTGAAGAAACTATGAAGACTTCTTTGCAATCATCCATAGGGAGCTATGTCTATACTAAGAATGATAGATTTATTAATTCTAAGTGGCCTAGTTTGAAATTTAGAAATGGAGGAATTAAGAATGTTGATACAAACAAGCGGAAGCGGAAAGATTTGAAGTGGATGCTACCTAATCAAGATTGGGTGAAAATTAATTTTGATGGGGCCTCTAGAGGTAACCCTGGGCCCTTGGGTGCTGGTGTGGTTGTAAGAGATTGGAAGGGGAATGTTTTGGCCTTAGCTACACAACGACTAAAAGATGGCACCAACAATGTAGTAGAAGCAAGTGCTGCCTTGTTGGCTCTTCAACTTGGAAAGAGGATAAAACTGCAAAAATTTCATCTTGAAGGGGACTCACAAATTATTGTGAATGCTATCAAGAATGGGTGCGCTAAAGCTTGGCATCTTCAAAATATTATGGAAGAAATTTCCAATATCCTACATTCTTTTCCTGATTTCAGAATCACTCATGTTTGCAGAGAATGTAATGAACAAGCAGATATTGTCTCTAAATGGGCAACAAACCTTGAGCATATCAACATGGTGTGCACAAAGTTTTTTAATGATGAAGATTTCTTAAACCTCTAATAGTTTTTTATGCAGGTTCATGATTGGTGATATTCAAAATTCATAATGTAAAGATGTTGGCTCTAAATTTGAACCCACTGGGGTTCCACTCATATGACCGTTAATCTCCAAAATGGCTAACCTTCTAAAACACATGTGGTATTTAAAAAAAAAAAATGGGTGTAAGTGGAGGTCATATTTGCTTTTTTGTAAGGATTTTGATGACTGGTTAGGCACGTGGTACCTCTCTTCCCCATATTGGCGATGTCTGTTGAGTTGATGGCTAATTTATAGTGATGGCGTCTTCATAGCCAAGTGATGATTGTGAGATCGTTTGGTGATCTATACGAATTAAAGGCATTTATTTTCATGTAAGGAGATGCTAGTGGAATGATGACTCCTTTCTCTCACACTTATGACAAAGTGCGGGTGACAGGATTTGAAAAGACAGTTCACTCTACCAAGATTTTGACCTGAGTGTTGATTTAAACCCATCCTTCATTATTTACCATCATTTTCTATCTAACTTTGAAAACAAATTTTCTCTCCATAGTTGAAGATGGAGGCTACCTTTTCTGTGCGAACTCTAAAGCAGCAGAAAGCCTTTGAAGGACCTACAACTAAGGAGCGCATGCTAGGATTGCTCAACCACAAAGATGAAAGGTTGGCTATTGCTGCTTTGGATGTTCTGGGCAGTCAATTTCAATAGGGACATACAAAACGATGCTCAAATGTTGATGTAATTTCCCTTATCATTGCATGGGCTCTGCAACTTGTTGAATCTAAAGGTGAGGTCAAGCATTTTATTGAGTTCCTCTTTGACAATGAGTTGTTGCTTGGCCTCGATTCTATTCTAGAATGGGTTGTGGCTAGTTTTGAATTGGATTATAGTGAATAATTCAAAGATTCCAAGGATGGCGATGAATTTGGAAAGGTACCCTTTCTGATATGGTGGGGAAAATTTGATAAAACTGTTTACACAAACAACATTTGGAGCAAATGGCAAAATTTGAAGAACGTAGCAGAGCACATTCGTGCTCGGGAGCACAGGAGAAATAGTGATGTGTTTGAGGTGATTCCACGTGGGAAACATGGGTAGAGAAAAGAAAGGCAACCAGATGTGGTTTGATGATGCCTCAAGAAGCAGCTAAGGTGTATGTAGATAGACAGTTTTGTAAGCATAATGTTGAATATGTCTATAATAGCCATTTGGGCTTTGTTTATCTCGACGACAGCTAGACATAGGTTTTATGGCAGAAGCCAATTTTGCATCTTATATTATGTAATATGCAACCCTTACATGTTTTTCATGAGCAATATGCTTCTCTTTCAATGGGGTTTATGTATGTCCAGCCGATATGTGTTATGGTTATTTTGAGATTTGGAGCCATGCACTTTATAGTTTGAAATTGGTTATTTGATAACCATATATCATAAATGTTAAATTGTAATCCTCTTGTGATTTCCTACTTTTATCAATAAAAATCATTGTTATAGACCAAAAAAAAAAAATTAAATAGTTAGTATTTAATTAATATTCTTCAAGCCAACCTCTAATTGTATTAAGAAGAAAATGGTGATTATTATCACTACCCCGTATTTTTAAAAAAAATCAGGGAATTGTAAAGTCATGTAAAATTAAACTTTTAAAGTTTTGGGCCAAACCGAAGGTTTTCTTAGCTTGGTTCTTTCCTACCAGTGCCCACATTGAACTGAATTTGTAAATTTTTTAAATTAATAAAAATATTGGCTATGTCCTATTACTCATAGAAACAATCTCCAAGCCAACTTTTAAGTGTATACATTTTGCCCCTCTTTAAATCAATGTCCGAGCGAAAATTTGGTTCAAAGAAAAATTGTTGAATGCCCCGACTTACGTGTTGATTTGATTGAAAAATTTCAACTATTGCCCCAGACCAGATAAATGTTGATATTGGATGTATGCCCCCTAGGGAGATGAATCGGGAAAAAATAGTCAAGTTTTTGGATTATTTCAGAAATTTATTAAAAAAATTGAATTTTTTGCTTTTTTTTCAAAAAATTATCGATTCATCTCCAAATAAAATTGATATCCTATGCTGAAAATACTCTCCAAGGTAAATAAAATAAAATTAAGTAATGTCACTTAAATACCCTAGGGTAAAAGGGCTTGTAAGGGGTAAAAAGGTCATTTTACCCTCATTTTCACTTTTCACATTGAGAAATTTACCTTGGAGAGATAGAGCTTTCTAGTGATCGGGATGGCGATTCCTTTTGCTAGGCATCAATTGGAGAATGTACGACGTCACGAGTGACCACCCAAGTATGGGCCCTAAAATCCTCCTTGTTGTGTTAATATTGTTTTGTTTTTTGCAAGTTTTTTCATAACTTTTAGATCTTCCCGTACATTTTAGCACATACAATCAGTATTTTAGCGTGTATAGTTAGTTTATTAAAGCATATAACTCATGGATTAGCACATATGATCTAGGAGTTTTAGCGCATACAAAAGCTAGATTAGTGCATGTAGTTCACATATTAGCGCATTTGACCATTAGCACATGTGATAGGAACTTTAGCACATATTGTAAATAGTGTAGCACATATGATATAATAGTACATATGATTGATTTAATAGTGAATATAACAAATAGATTAGCACATGTGATATTTTTAGTGCATGACCTGCATAGAATAGCGCATATGAGTCGCCAGTTTGATTTTTGCCTTTTTTTTATTGTTAGCCAA
This sequence comes from Thuja plicata, assembly GCA_018584345.1. Lineage (NCBI taxonomy): Eukaryota > Viridiplantae > Streptophyta > Pinopsida > Cupressales > Cupressaceae > Thuja > Thuja plicata. Next base: position 1,659,020 of record MU223785.1, on the reverse strand, counting down.
CTTGTTTAGATGATTGATTGGATTGATTTTGATTGATGATTTGAAGTGTGACCTTATGATAGGTGAGAGTCATGGATAAGCACTCTACGAGATTGATTGAAAGCTCAAACAAGTTAATGATTGATTGATGAATGGGTTGATTTGATTGATTAATCAATAGGATGAACTGATTTGATTGATTAATCAATCAATGGATAGGTTTTTGACTTTATGATATGGTTTGATTATAGGAACATTGTGATGTTCTGATGACTCGGGGTCAATACCCCAGGACATTCAATATGATCCAGCAATTGTCTCAAGAGAATTGAGTTGTGATTTATGACTGTGGTTTGGATTCCCTATTAGATATTACCCAATATAGGTTGAATTGGGGTCTATTAATATCTTTGGTTGAGCAATGGCATATTGATTATAACACCTTTCATTTGTCAACTAGAGATATGACAGTCACACCAGAGGATGTGTACCAGATTTTGCGAATTCATGTTGTTGGTGAAATGCTTTATTGTGATGTAGACGAGTAGAGAGGTATTGATGCATTGAGGAGGGTATTCCATGATAACACCATTGCAAGGTATGATGTGTCATGGTTAGACTTGGTGCATATGTATGAGTCACTCCCATCAGTACTAGTAGGTTTGATTAGTGTATTCCTAAGTCCAAATAGGAGATCGCATGAGTTTTATGTTAGCTAGGGTAGATTTCTAGAGAGCCTACTTGTTCAGAGGATCAAATATGCATGGGGGGGATGTATATTAGCACACCTATGCCATTATCTACATCATGTGGTTTATGATGGTGCAACAAGTTTGTCAGCAGGACTGATACTAATTCATATATGGGTCTGGGAGCACATTCTCATTGTATAGCCATTGACAGATACAGACCATCCTATCACTCATCCTTATATTTATGCATATGCTAGTGGTCTTGTCTATTATGAGTTGGGAAATTTGGAGTATTAGAGACGAGTTCTTGATGATATTTATATCGTTATTTGGAGGACTTATGTAGATTATGACGATCGACAAGAGGATGTTATTGAGATGTCATATATGTTCACTTCCAGATATTTGATTGGTCAGACACCCTTTATTATTGAGAGATTCATTGTATCTTGGGTTTTGAGACAGTATGGGAGGATCCAGGAGATGTCACAGGGTACTGCCTTGGGTCATTACCTTACTTGAATGCAAATTTTAGTATCAATAAGTACTAGACATTTACTTCACCTAGTTCCACAAGCTTGAGCATGTCCCATCCTCGATAGTGGGACAAGAGATAGTTACATTGGTCATTCATGATTTTAGCCAATATTGTCCTAATATGGATGATGTATCCATCATTGCTTTATTACATCTCTGGCTACTGTGTGGGTGAAGTTCAAACCTCATTTCATAAAATGTGATAGACCAATATCTATTTGTGCATCATAGAGTATTTGTAGTTGTCGCAGTTGAGTTAGATTTTAATATGTTGATTTTAATTATTATTGGTTAATTTACGTTTACCAAAACATTTGTCATAGTGTTATTTTATTTAATTGGAATCAATTTATTTATTTATTGATAGTTAAGGGCCCAGGCCAAAATTTTAGTTAATTTTTAAAATATTTTACAATCTCAGTTCAGTGTGGGCACCAGGAGGAAAGAACTGAGAAAATAAAACCTCTGGTATTGCCTAGAACTTATAAAAGTTTCAAAGTATTTCAGACAATTACATCAGATACCCATACACTTGTGGGCTTACAATTAGTGTTTGCTTATACCAGTCAGATGAGGATTTTAGCTTCCTCATTTACAAACTCTCTCTTATTCATGACTGAGGAGAAGTTTAAAATTCCCCTTAACATACACTTTTCAATGTTATATACAAAATTGGGTAAGGAGGACATTCCTCTCCTTTTACATCATTAAAAAATAAGAAGGTGGTTGCCTTGCCAGCTAAATCTCATTCATAACATTCTCTTTAATATAGGCCTTTATATTGTCCTCGTGTTGATACAGTTTCAATTATAGACCTTTTCCTGTAGAAGAAATCAAACACACTTTCCACACCGCCTTCTTATTAGAAAAGCATATATCTATCCTCATGATATTAGAACTATACCTACTAATATGGCCACTGTAAAGCTCCTAAAATAAGGATTTGACAACAATGATAATAAGAGAACCAATTACTAATTATTAAAGACATTTCTCCTTCTCAGTTTGCAACCTTAATTTCATCAACATTGATAAAATGTTGAATTTTAGTATCCAAAATACCTATAAACCATTTTGAGAAAATGCCCACCTTCTTCTTAGTATTGTGCAAATCTAACTACTGCATGTTATCAGACTTATCCATGATTGTCAAAAACTATATCCCAGTTTAATAGATAATCAAAACTCAAATAATCCAAGGCTGCCTAAATTTTACCAAGCATAATTTCATGCGATTCCTTACCTTGAACCCGAGCCATTCGACCATCAAAATATAATAGAAACAAATATGTAGATAACCAACTAGAAAGTACATCTGGGATAAGGTAAAAGAAAAAAGCCACTTATCTAAGCAGACACACAACCGCTTGTTGTCTCCAAACGTATAAGCTTGTTTCAATCAATTTTCCTTCATAGATTAATTTAAGATAATTTCTTTTACTTTTAAAAGGATAGAATGTTTGCAAAACATACTTTTAAGAAAACATATCATTGTTCGTAGAGCTTACATATATCTAACAAGACGGAATGTGTGTTTATATATATA
>MU223785.1:1640904-1655660 GCA_018584345.1 Thuja plicata | reverse complement strand
ATATATATATATATATATATATATATATGTATATATATGTATATATATATATCATATTGCCTAATGTTATAGAACCATATACTAATGTTTCAAAAAAACCGATTATCAATTGTCATCGTCTGCATAATTCTTGATCCAGTAGGCTACTAGAATGTCTAAAGATGGCTTTTTTCGCCCAGTATCAACCTAGTCCATATTTTGAAACCACTAATTTGTCTATATATAATAGATTTCAACCTATTGCTTCCAAGTCTAAAGACTGTACTTTTAATAAGTTCTAAAGATAAAGCATTCTTTAACAAAATTTGGGCCATGACCACAAAACAGAGAAAAAATAACTAATTCTTATGTTTGATGATAACAAGATCATCATCGGATCCATCATCCTCCTCTACAGATTCATCATTCACCCATACCACCTTGCCTTTTGGATCCTTTTTCTTAAGACCTCCCCACCTCCAACTATTTTTTATGATCATAAGTGGGATTATTTGAATGTGATATACGTCCACTTTCGAGAATGTATAAGGGACTTTATATCCTTCAGCATTGAGATATTTACAAAAATATTATGAATCTGAGGAAGGGACAATACATAACCACTTTAGGAGAAAGTGCATATTAAGTTCCATTTCGTCCCAATTAGAATTGAAAACTTCTTTATTCTTGAATACCACAATCAACTTTCATGCAATATTCTCAATTTCTTCCAAGCTGCCAATTGCAGCCACCATATAGTCTTCTGGAGAAGGGATCTAGAGCCTCCTATTGACATTATATACCGATTTCTCCAATCCTCCTAGAACCTCTTTAACAAAGATTGTAGTACAAAGGGATATAATGTCTTGCTTAGGCACCCTAGCCCACAAAATACACGATATAAACGTTCCCACATGGTGTCCACTAAGCTTATAAGTAAACTCGTAGTCAAAATATTTTTCCCCCAAAACCAACTCAACCTCTCTCTTCCCCATGTCATCGAGGTGTTTCAAGATTCTATTCCACCTTTGAAGTTTGATACTACCCCTAAATGACATAAGCCTGTTTGCAGAGGTATGAAAGATTTTCACATTGGTTTCCATAATGCCCATAGTTCCTCCACTCACTTTCTTCAAGACATGTGTAACTCTAATTTTCTCCTACCATCAAAATTTATCATTTATCATATAGCCAGGTGAATCAATGATCTGAAAGGTTTGAAGGAAAGATTGATAATCCTCTAGACACTATCCAAATCATCTAGAAATCACGAGAGGCAAGCCTCATGCTAAAGGGTTGATACGTAATGTTGTAGCACTCATAATGAAAGAGAAATGGTCAAAATTTGAACAAGGAAGGACACTAGACATAATGATGATAAACTAAAGTAAGAGGATGATCTAAGTCTGTGAGAATGAGCAATGTCGAGTGTGTGAAATATTTATTTTTAATGTTATAATCCTTTTAATATGAATTATGTGGTTTGTTTAATTTGGGAATAACATACCTAAAGTGAAAGTATGTCTTCAATAAGGATAATCATATGTGAGAGTATAGTCTTAAATTATCAGAGTTTAAATGTTATATGTGTATTACTATAAATGTACACCTATATGGACTTTAGTGGTTAAAGTGGCTCACTGCTTTGAATAAATTGTCTTTTAGAGGACGTTCACTACATATCTCTAATTTGTTCTACAAATGAACCATCAACTCCTATATTCATGAGCTCATATGCCTCCTTATTTCCTTCTCTATATATATGATTAATCTTGGTATTGCTAAATTGTTCAAGCAACCTGATAGCTCTCTCTAATCTAGTGTTTAACTTTAAATTAGGAGTATTCACTGTCCTAAGAGAATTTATGATTATTTGAGAGTCTCCTTTCATTTCCTGCATTTGGATTCCTAATTTTTTGCAAAAGAGTAGTCCTTCCACTACTGCTTCCAATTCTGCTATATTACTAGTGTAACACCCCAAAATTGACACCTTACAACTCTAATCAATTTTGGTGCATTTTCTCATCATCGAAGTCCTATTGTACTAGGAAAATTATCCTTCCTAATTGACTTTAATTGACTTAGTCTCAAATGCAGAAAACCTGAATTTGCATAAATCTCACACTATAGTTAATTCCTAAATTTTCAAGATTTATTAGCTAAAAATCCCTATGATTAATTAATTTAATTCTAAAGTCCTACGTGCTTTTAAATTAAATTAATTCCACCCCCTTTAGCTAATACACATCAAAATGAATAAAAAGTTATTTGGTTATTTGAATGAATTATCCTCAAATGAATTTCATAATTCCATGTGAAAAGTCACTCATGTGGCAATAATTCATTTACTTAATTAAATAATTCCTTCAATTTTGTCTCACCTTCCTCCATGGAGATGAAGAGTCAGTCGTTTCTTTCCAAGAAACTCTTCATCCTCTCTTCAGGTTTTTCTATATTATGGACCTTCTTTTCTTCATTTGAGGAGGAGCAATTTTTAGAGTATCAAAACTATAGCAAATTCTTATCTCAATTTTCTCATGTTTTCAATCATTTATTGCATAATTAGTATAATCTCATTTAGATTAATGACATTTTGCATCTTAATTTAGTTTTCTTATGTATCAAATAGCCTAATTCTATTATCTTTTTCAAGTTCTTAGATTAAAATATGCATTTCCATTCTTAGATTGTAATTGCATCTCATATAGAATAAATGGTATTTTAGTTTTTATAATGCTTTCAAATCCTCCATTTTAGCAATGGTCATGGTTGTTGGCTCTCATTCTAAGAGTAATTGAAAAACCCCACCTAAATAGGAGGTAACAGGTCGATTCAATCAATATTGTGGAATGGACAATTCATGTTCATTTTTGCAATTCGATGATTGAGCAATGACTATGTTGTGTTTGTGCTTGATTTAGAGGTCACATTCAGACACATACAACTAGTAGTCTCCCCTACAGGTTTAGCCAATTTTCCACACCTACTTGTTGGATATTATTGAGATGTTGTTCAGAATATATATATATATGCTAGCATTAATGTTTTGTCATCGATGTCAGCATATTTCTACGGTTGAATATAGTGTTCCTGCTATGTTCAGTGAGGTTGAATTTCTTGGTACATATACTACAGAGAATATCTACAGTTGTGATCATACAATTATGTTTTGAGATGTCTATAGTTTATGCATATCAGCTTGCAGATATTAGAGTGATGATTTGTGAGAGTTATGATTGATTTATCAAATACTGGTACTTTGGTTGTTCAAGGAGTGACAAAGTTTCAATTTTTGGATTGGTACGGACTAGTGTTGAAGAGTTGTTGGTTGCTAACCTGGTAGTGAGTTTGGGATGTGCACATGTGTCCTTAACTTAAGTGGTTCATGATTTGGATACTGGCAATTTTTTTTTTCTTAAGTAACAGAGGTTTCATATATTATTGTTGATGAACAGTGCAGAGATGGATTTAGATATTGAGTTTGTATTTATGCTAAGGTTGTTGAGGTACTTCACGTTGATTTTTGATGTTTATTTATCGTGTTCTGATTGTGTTGTCGGTTCACATTGGTCAAAGTGATCGTGTTGCATGATTCTCATGTAACATGTTGGTGTTCTTCATTTGGTCTTAGTCGACCTAATGATGTAACATGTTGTGAAGGTTTAATGCATGATTTGTGGATCCAAAGTGTGTTTGAGGTTATTGATATGGGTAATTGTAATGTCCTGAATGACATTCAATGGATTGCATTGTGGAATAAATTATAATTTATTAATTATTAGCAATTAGGTCCATGGTCAACCTAGATGAGATGAGTTGATGGATTATACTTATAGATGTAATCATTTGAAGTTGAGAGAGTGTGAGAGTGTGTGCATAGATGGGATAAATGATGTATATGATGTTGTATGAAGAGGTATGAGTGGAATTCAAAATAAGTCAGAGATCTGTGCACTTCATTGGAAATATTTTGGCATAACAGATACTATCAGTCAGCTTGTGTGTTTGGATTGTAAGTCTTCTTTGATCTATGATAGGTTGATGTTGTAAGCCAGTGAGCCTTGTTGTTATTGTATTTGAGTAGTGAGCTCTAGGAAGTGTGCCTAAATGCATGTACATTCCCCTTTGTAATACTCCTAAAAGGGTACAATACTTATTATTAAGTGCATTCATCTTGTGGGTTCCATCCCCATCGTGGTTTTTCCCCTAACAGGGTTTACATGTCAAAAATCTTGGTGTTATGTATTCTTATTGTGTTGATATCTTGCTTTCATGTTTATCATTCAAATCTAAGATTATTTTTGGTAAGTTGGTAAAATTTTATTGATATTGTCACAACTGATTCACCCCCCACTCTCAGTTGTGTGTGTGCTTCTTAAGGTCTAACAATTGGTATCAGAGCTAGTGCCCTCTTCAATAAGCTTGACCACTTGAGGAGATCTGGGATGTTGACCTTTAAGAAGGATAGTCAGAGATTTGAAGGAAAAAATTATACTATATGGAAGGACCAGATGATTACACACTTGAGATGTCTTAGAGAAGAACATTGGGCTATTACAAAGAAAAGTTACAAGCCTCTTACCGATCTTGCTACTGCAACTGCTAATGAGAAGAAAGAATTTGAGATTAAAACTAGAGCATATGAAGCCTTGAAGAGTGTCATATCAGATGTTGAACATACAAATGTTCTAGGATTGGAGACTACATATGAAGTATGGGAAAATTTAGAAACATTATATGAGGGAGACAAGTTTGTGAAGCAAGCAAAGCTACAAATCCTAAAATAAAAATATGAAACAATGAGGATGAGTGAAGATGGGAACATTAATACCTATGTGAATAAGATCATTGAACTTGTTTGTGGAATCAGATGAGCTAGTGGAACATTGGATGAAGAGGAGATTGTTCCTAAAATTCTAAGATCCTTGCCTCCTACTTACAATCATAAAGTTGTTGCTATTAAAGAAATCAAAATTGTGTTTATTGTGACAAGAGATACATTGGTTGGTAAGTTATCTACTTTTGAAATGAGTGAATTTGGAGATAGATTTCATAAATTTGAATCTACATTTAAAGCTACTATTTCTAAAGATAATCAAATATATGATCCTAGTGAAAGTTCATCTAAGCTTGGTAAATATGCTAAGGAATAGGAACAAATTGAGAAAGAATAAAGATAGATTAAAGAAATTAAAGCCCTATTTGCAAAGAATCTACCTAAGGGATCTGGTGAGTATTAAGGAAAGTTGCTTTTGAAGTATTTTGAATGTAATAAGATTGGTCACATTGCTTCTAGATATCCTAACAAAGAGCCTAAGTATAAGCATAAGAATTTCATACATAAATATTAGAAGAAATATTACTATGTTGTCGATGAAGGAACAACAAATGATGAATTTGAGAAGAGTGAAGATGAGATTGTGTTCATTGCTATCAAAGATGAGAATCCTAATGAAGAAAAAGCCTTGGTTTTGCATGTGGATAAGAAAGATGACTAGGTTATTGATAATGGATGTTCACATCACATGACCAGAGACAAAAGAAAATTTTTAAAGCTTGAAGATTATGATGGTGGAGTTGTTAGATTTGGTAACAATGCTCTGTGTTTGATCAAAGGAAGACGTTCAATCACACTTGATGGTAAGAGTAATACTGATGATGTTTTGTATGTTGAAGGTCTAAGGCATAATATTTTGAGTGTTAGATAGTTAGTTGATAAGGGATATCACTTGGAATTCAAGAATGGAATGTGTAAAATCATTGGAAGCACTGAAAATGAGATTGCATCAGGTACAAAGACCCGAGGTAATGTATTTCATTTGAACAATTCAGAGACTAGATGTTTGATTGCAAAGGTTGATGACAGTTAATTGTGGCATAAGAGATTTTGTCATGTAAACTTTGATAACATTGTGAAGATAAGCACTACAAGTTTTGTAAGAGATTTACCTAGATTGTTGAAGCTTGCTAATGCAATGTGTAAGGAATGTCAATTGGGTAAGCTAACTAAATCTACCTACAAAAGTAAGACCTATTTTTTGAGTGGACTGTTAGACTTGGTACATACTGATTTATATGATCCTACTAAAACTAGAAGTTATTATGGAGATAAATACTTTATTTTATTCAATGGTGATTATTCAAGGATGGTGTGGGTTACATTTTTGAAAGAAAAATATGAGGCATTTGATAAATTCAATATCTTTAGAGCTATGGTTTAGACTAAGATAGGCACGAAGTTGAAATGTTTGAGATATGACAGAGGTGGAGAGTTTACATCTAGATAATTTTATGCATACTATGAAGAGAATGGAATAGAGAGACAAATGTCTGCTTTGTGAACCCGAAAACATAATGGAATTGCAGAAAGAAGAAATAAAACAATTCTTGACACTACAAGGACTATGATGATTGAAGTAAATGTTTCACAGATCTATTGGAGATAAGTTGTTAGCACTGATGTTTATACACTTAACCAAGTTCAAATCAAGCATGGTACTGGTAAGACTCCTTATGAGCTTTGGTATGGTAATATTCCTACTGTGAAATATTTTAAAATATTTGGAAGCAAATGTTACATTAAGAGAGATGAAGATTTGGGAAAGTTTGATCTTAGAAGTGATGAAGGAATATTTCTTGGTTATTGAACAAAGATAAAAGCATACAAATGTTACAATCATAGACTGAGAAAGATAATTGAGAGTGCTAATGTGAAAGTGGATGAAAGTTTTTAGAAACTAGTTAGATCTTGTAGTTATGATTTTAGATGAAGAATAAGGAAGTCAGATTGTGCAAGCACAAAATTAGAATCAAAATTAGAATGGATTGGTATAATAGAATGAAGAAGTTGGAGATGATGAAGATTTGGAAACACAAGAGTTGACTACAAATGCAAATTTTAAGACTCTGAGGTATGTAAAGCTAAATCATTCATAGAATCAGATTACTGGTGATAGAAACAAAGGTGTTCAAACTAGAGGAAGAGTTTCTAGAAATGAAATTTGTTTCATTTCTAAGATTGAACCTAAAGATGTTGATGAAGCATGCAAAGATGAAAGTTGGATCAAATATATGGAAAAGAACTAGAACAAATTGAAAAGAATAATACATGGATTCTTCTTCCTAGACCAGTGGACAAGAATGTGAATTTTAGTAAATGGGTATTTAGAAAAAAAATTAAATGAGGATGATGAAGTGATTCAGAACAAAGCCAGATTTGTTTGTAAGGGGTATTCTTCTATGAAAGTATATTAGATGGATGTTAAGTCTATATTCTTGAATGGAGAGTTGGAAGAAGAAGTCTACATTGAGCAACCAAGTGGTTTTTCCTTGACTGATAAAGATGACAAAGTTTTCCGATTGAAGAAAGCCTTATATGGAATGAAGCAAGCTCCTAGAGCCTAGTATATAGGGTTAGATAAGTATTTATTGAAGATTGGTTTCAATAAAGGTACCACTGACAGTAATTTGTACTTCAAAATTGTTGATGATAATATTTTGATTGTTGAAGTCTTTGTGGATGATATAATTTTTAGTGGAAATGACAAGCTAAGTAATAAATTTTCTAAAGAGATGCAAAAGGAATTTGAGATGTTTATGATAGGTGATATGAAATTCTTTCTTGGACTGCTAATTACACAAATAGATAAGGGTATTTTCATTTCTCATTCTAAGTATGTGAAAGAATTGTTGAAGAAATTTGGTATGGATAATTCAAAACATGTTGGTACTCCGATGATTAGTGGTTGTAAATTGACAAAGATTGATGATACACCTAATGAAATCAATCTAGATAAAGATCAATGATCGGTGGATTGTTATAATTGACACAAGCTAGACTAGACATTATAATTGTTGTTTGCATTGTTGTTAGATTTCAAGCAGAACCGAAGGAATCACATGTTGTTGTTAAGAGGATATTCAGATAATTGAAGGGAACAACTGATTATGGCTTATGGTATGGTAAAGATAATGATTTCACATTGAGTGCATATACTGATGTAGATTGTGCAGGTAATGTGGATGGAAAAAAGAGCACTAGTGGTGGAGCATTCTTCTTGGGTAAGATATTAGTTTCATGGGAAAGTAAGAAACATAATTGTATATTACAATCTATTGTTGAAGCTGAGTATGTTGATGTTGTTGTTAATTGTACACAAGTGGTATGGATGAAACACATGTTTAAAGATATCAAAATATGCATTGGCAAGCCTATTGCTATATATTATGACAATTAAAGTGCTATCAATATTTCAAAGAACTATGTGTTGCATTCAAAGGCAAAGCATATTTCTATCAAATATCATTTCTTGAGAGACAATGTCAGTGAGAAAGAAGTCAAATTAGAGTATGGGTCTACTAAAGTGCAGATTGCAGATATATTCATGAAACCCTTGCCAAAGATACTTTTGAGTATCTTCGAGGTAAGCTTTGGGTGATTCCCCCTCCCGATCAGAGCTAGAGATGCATTGAGATGCATCAGTCCAATGTGCTTACAGAGATTGCATTCTTCTGGATTGATGTTTTGGTGGTTGCTCCTTAGGGGGAGTAATGTGTGGTAAATATTTCATGAGATGTGTTGTTAACATTTTTGGTCTCTATGACTTAGTGCATACATGTTTCTTTGTCATTCATGTCAAAGAGGGAGATATATTCATGTGAAAAATAAGAAATCTTTGAGGAGAGATATTTTGTACAAGGGAAAGATTGTAAAACAAAAATGTCATATTGTGGATATTGTGGATATTGTTGATATTGTTGTTGGTATTGTTTCTTTGTGCATTGATTGAATTTTTTTACATCATATGTTGCCATCAATGCCAAAGGGGGATATTTTTGGATATTGTTGAGATGTTCAAATTATACATATATATAGTGGCATTATTTTTTTGTCATTGATGTCAACATATTTCTACTATTGAAGACAATGTTCTTGGTATGTTCAGTGAGGTTGAATTATTTGGTACAGATACTACACAAAAGATCTATAGTTGTGATCGTACAGTTGTGTTTAGAGATCTCTATAGTTGATGCATATTAATTAGTAGATGCTACAAAGATGATGTGTGAGATTTATGATTGATTTATCAGATACTGGTACTTTGGTTGTTCAATAAGTGACAAAGTTGCATTTTTTGGATCGCTACAGATCGGTGTTGAAGAGGTGTTGGTTGCTAACCTGGTAGTGAGTTTGGGATGTGCATATGTGTCCTCAACTTGAGTGGTTCATGATTTGGATACTGGAAAGCTATTTTTCTTAAGTAACAATGGTTGCAGATATTATTGTTGATGAACAACGTAGAGATGGATTTAGATCTTGAGTTCATGTTGATGCTAAGGTTGCATAGGTACTTCACGTTGCGTGCTGATGTTTCTTGATTGTGTCGTTGGTTTGCATTGTTCAAAGTGATCAGGTTGCATGATTCTCATGCAACGTATTGGTGTTATTCATTTGTTCTTAGCCAACCTGATGATGTAACATATTGTAAAGGTTTAGTGCATGATTTTTGGATCTGGAGTGTGTTCGAGGTAATTGATATGGGTCATTGCAATGTCCTGGCCAAAATTCAATGGATCACATTGTGGAGTGCATTGTAATTTATCAATTAGGTCCCTAGACAACCTAGTTGAGATAAGTTGATGGATTGTACTTATAAATATAATCATTTGAAGTTGTGAGAGTGTGAGAATGTGTGCGAAGATGAGATAAATGGTGTATATGATGTTGTATGAAGAGGTATGAGTGGAATCTAAAATAAGCTAGATATTTGTGTGCTTCATTGGAACTATTTTGGCATACCATATGCTATAAGTCAGTTCATGTGTTTGGACTGTAAGTCCTCTTTGATCTATGATCGGACGATTTTGTGCATAAAATACTTATTATTGAGTGCATTCATCTTGTCGGTTCCATCACCAAAGTGGGTTTTCCCCTGACATGGTTTCCATGTCAAAAAGCTTAGTGTTATGTTTTGTTTATTGTGTTGAGATCTTTCTTTCATGTTTATTATTCATATTTGAGATTAAAGTTTGTAAGTTGGTAAAAGTTTATTAATATTGTGGCACAACAGATTCACCCCCCCACACTCAGTTATGTGTGTGCTTATTAAGGTCTAACACTACTTCCATCCCATATATGAACTATGCATCCAATCCCAACCACACCTGGGTTTCCCCTTGAAGTTCCATCGAAATTGAGTTTGAATCAACCATATTGAGGAGCACTCCATTTGCATGAGTCTCTCTTCTTACTTTATTTCCCTCCCTTACCAAACCAAGGGGGAATAATTTTCCAAAACCATTATTTTATAATAATACTATCCCAATAGGAAGAGATTATTTCTACATGATTCATATTCCCAAGTGTGTTATTGATTGTTTCTACAATACTAGCTTCTATCTTATTTTCAAGGCATTTACTACTCATCTTCTTCCATTGGAATATCCTGCTATTATGTTATTTCCATAGCTCCCATACTAAAATAGATGGGGCTATCTTCAAAATGATATGATAAAGAATATTCTTATGAATGATAGGCCGCATTTTTAAATGGTCTACCAAATTGTTATCCATTGTTTATTTCCATTGTAATTTCTTACTCAACCAAAGCCAACATTTCCTAGCATATGGACAATTCAATAATATACGGTCAATTTATTCTTCCTAATTTTCACATAAGGGGCATCTTGATGGACCTTCAAAACCAATTTTCCTAAACCATTCAGCATTTATAATATTTTTTTGTAATGTTTCCCATAAGAAAATGCCTGCTTTAGGAAGCCAAAGTTTGTCCCAACATAGATGCAGGCAAAGATTCATTTCCTGCCATTGTTGTGCTTTGACTAAGGACTCGTATCCCTCTTTGACCATATAAGATCCTATTTTTTATCCTATCCATGTTTGTTTATCATCCCTTTTTTTAAAGACAACTTGTCTAGAACTAAGTTTCCCAATCATTTATGTGTTTTTATCACTAGATAAAGGAACTCCTTCGAGGGATTTCCACTTCCAGCCCAGATTATGATCTCTTGTTGGGATTCCAATGTATTCCTTTACTTTACTTCCCCATAGATTGGATAATGTCTCTTTAATTCAAGGAGATGTCAAGCAGTCCATAGAAGCATACACACCCCAAGAATCTTCCCAAAAAAGAGCAGTCTCTCCTGTCCCTATATCCCAAGTAAGTTTCTCTTTGACGATCTCCCTGTAGCCCAAAATAAAGTTCCAACCTTGAGATCCTCTAGGAGGATTACTGGTTATGAATATACTGATGGGGTCATTCCGTTCAATATATTTGTTTGTGAGGTTTTTTACCCATTTCCTATTAGGTTCTTGGTAGATTTCCCATATGAGTTTGGCCCCTAAAGCCATATTCTGCCATTTTATATTTTTGATACCTAATCCATGTGCTTTGAGTGGCCTACATAGCTTATCCCAACTGATTAGAGCCATCCTTTTGTTTTTATAAACCCCTTTCCATTTTTTTTTCTTTTCCAATAGATTAGTACATGTGATATTTTTAGTGCATGGTCTGCGCAGAATAGCGCATATGAGTCACCAATTTGATTTTTTCCCCTTTTTTATTGTTATCCAACTAGTCTAGATGATCAGTTGGATTGATTTTGATTGATTTTTTGATGTATGACCTCATGATAGGTGAGAGTTGTAGATAGGAACTCTACAAGATTGAGTGAAATCTCAAACAAGTTGATGATATGTTGATTGACCGATAGGATGGATTGATTTGATTGATTAATCAATCTATAGATAGGTTCTTGAATTTATGATATGGTTTTATTATAGGAACATTGTGATTTTATGATGACGTAGGGTCAGTACCCCAGGACACTCAATATGATCTAGCGATTGTCTCAAGAGGATCGTGTTGTGATTTATGACTAAAATTTGGTTTCCCTATTAGATATTCCCCAGTATAGGTTGAATAGGGGTCTATTGACAACTTTGGTCGAGCGATGACATAGTGATCATAACACCTTTCACTTTTCAACTAGAGAGATGACGGTCACACTAGAGGACGTGTACCGGATTTTGCGGATTGATGTTGTTGGTGAGCTGATTTATTATGATGTAGACGAGAAGGGATGTATTGATGTATTGAGGAGGGTATTCCATGATGACACCATTGCAGGGTATGATGTGTCATGGTTAGACATGGTGCATATGTATGAGCCATTCCCATCAGTACTAGTATGTTTGATTAGTGGCATCCTAAGTCCATATAGGAGATCACATGGGTTTTTTATTAGCTAGGGTAGATTTCTAGAGAGCCTACTTGTTCAGAGGATCAAATGTGCGTAGGGGACCTGTATGTTAGCACACATATTCCCTGATCTACATCAGGTGGTTTATGATGGTATGGCGAGTTTGTCAGCAGTAGTGATACTACTTAAGATATAGGTCTGGGAGCATATTATCGTTACATAGACTTTGATAGATAGAGATTGTCTTATCACTCATCCTTTTGTTTATGCCTATGTCAGTGGTCTTGTCTAGTCTAAACTGGGCAAGTTGGAGTACTAGAGACGAGTTCTTGATGATATTTATACCATTGTTTGGAGGCCTTATGTAGATTGTGAGGACCAACAAGAAGATATTATTGAGATGTCATATGTGTTCAATTCCATATATTTGATTAGTCGAGAACCCTTTATTATCGAGAGATTCATTATATCTCAGGTTTTGAGACAATATGGGAGGATCCAGGGGATGTTATAGGGTACTGTCTTGGGTCATTACCTTACTTGAATGCAAATTTTAGTATCAACAAGTACTAGATATTGACTCCATCTAGTTCCACAAGCTTGAGCATGTCTTATCCTCGATAGTGGCACAAGAGATAGTTACATTGGTCATTCATGATTTTAGCCAATATCATCCTAGTATAGATGATGTATCCATCATTATTATATTACATCTCTGGTTAATATGTGGGTAAAGTTAAACCTCATTGCATAAAATGTGACAGACCAATATCTATTTGTGCATCATAGAGTATTTCTAGTCGTTGCAGTTGAGTTAGATTTTAATAAGTTGATTTTAATTACTATTGGTTAATTTACGTTTACCAAAAAAATTGTCATAGAGCTATTTTATTTAATTGGAATCAAAAAAACATTTTTTGATAGAAGTGGGCCTAGGCCAAAATTTTATTAATTTTTAAAATATTTTACAATCTCAATTGAGTGTGGGCATTGGGAGGAAAGAACCGAGAAAAGAAAACCGCTTGTATCGCCCATAACTTATAAAAGTTTGGAAGTATTTTAGACAGTTACATCAGATACCCATACACTTGAGGGCTTACAATTTTATTAATTTTTAAAATATTTTACAATCTCAATTCAGTGTGGGCATCGGGAGGAAAGAACTGAGAAAAGAAAACCTATGTTATCGCCCATAACTTAGAAAAGTTTGGAAGAATTTTAGATAGTCACATCAGATACCCATACACTTGTGGGCTTACAATTAGTGTTTTCTTATACCAGTCAGATGAGGATTTTGGCTTCCTTATTTACAAATTCTCGCTTATTCAGGACTGAGGAGAATTTTAAACTTCCCCTTAACATGCACTTTTTAATGTTATATACAAAAGTGGGCAAGGAGGACATTCCTCTCCTTTTACACCATTAAAAAATAAGAAGGTGATTGTCTGGCAAGTTGAATCTTATTCATAACATTCTCTTTGATATGGGCCTTTATATTGTCCTCATGTTGATATAGTTTCAATTATTGACCTGTTCCTGTAGACAAAATCAAACACACTTCCCACATTGACTTCTTATTAGAAAAACATATATCTGTCCTCATGATATCATAACTATACCTACTAATATGGCCACTGTAAAGCTCCTAAAATAAGGATTTGACAACAATGATCATAAGAGAACCAATTACTAATTATTCCAGACGTTTCTCCTTCTCAGTTTACAACCTTAATTTCATCAACAAAGATAAAATGTTGAATATTAGTATCCAAAATACCTATAAACTATTTTGAGAAAATGCCCACCTTCTTACCAGTATTGTGCAAATCTAACTACTGCATGTTATCATACTTATCCATGATTGTCAAAAATTATATTCCAGTTTAATAGATAATCAAAACTCAAATAATCCAAGGTTGTGTGAATTTTACCAAGCATAATTTCATGTGATTCCTTACCCTTAACCAAAGCCAGTCGACCATCAAAAGATAAGCTAAATAAATAAGCAGAGAACCAACCAGAGAGTACATCTGGGATAAGGTAAAAGAAAAAGCCACTTATCTATGCAGACACACAACCACTTGTTATCTCCAAATGTATAAGCTTGTTTCAATAAATTTCCTTTATAGATTAATTTAAGATATTTTATTTTACTTTTAAAAGGATAGAATGTTTGTAGAACATACTTTTAAGCAAACATATCATTGTTAATGAAGCTTACATATATCTAACCAAAAGGAATGTTCATTTACCTATATATATGTATATTTATATATATACATGCACACACACACACACACACACATGTATGTATGTATACACACACAATATATATATAATATATGTGTGTGTGTGTGTGTGTGTGTGTGTTTGTGTGTGTGCACACACACACATATGTATATTTACACACACACACACGTGTGTGTGTGTGTGTGTGTATATATATATGTCTGTGTATATGTATATATGTATAGATATAAATATTTAAGAATATGAATCTCGAATTATATATCTATATATGTTTATATATTTATATCTATGTATACACACACACA
>MU223785.1:1617057-1631039 GCA_018584345.1 Thuja plicata | reverse complement strand
AGTTATAGGTATGCATACGAATCTGATGTCCAGGTATTGAAATGAGAAGAATGGCTTGCAAGGCATTTCATTTGGGTTTTTGAGTTTGGAGTTGGGGTTTTCTGGGAATGCACATTTGTATGACTCTGTTGCCCAATTGATAAGGCACTGGTCTTTGCTTGACTGGCAGTTTTCTTCATCAATCAGATATTGAAAATCTTTATATTTCTGTTATATCAAATCCATGTTTAGCTAATTGTATTCAGTACAATTCATTTTAGTGATTCCTTGAAGAGTGAATCAATAGGTTAGCCTTCCTAGTTCTGAGAACCTAAAAAGAAGAAGGATTATAAATCCTTAATCCACTATGAGAGTCTCTGTCATTCAGTGAGTCTGTAAGTAGGTACACCCGCCTGGGTATGTGGAGCCCAAAGTGTAGAAGGATTTTCATCCTTGTTAATTAGCCTTGTTCATGTATGAATCTGAGTTGGGAATAGAGGGTCAAGCATTTATTGTTGTTGTAATTGATTCCAACAAGAAAAAGAGCTAACATAATGCACGTGTTAATTAGAAAGAAGTTAGTTTGGATAGATGTTCTCTGAGATTGATCTAATAGAATGGAATGATATAAATGATTTTTACTTTTTTAATAGATATGAATTGATATAAAAGATGAGTTTCCCAAGTCGCTGCCCCTGTTTCCAATATTTGTCATCATTGCATCTTTTTTTTTTTGTATTTTCTAAAATTCCAAAGAGAGTCCAATGTATCCAAATCACATACCACCTGGATACCGCCACGACCTCTTGATAAGCGAAAGGAGTAGAGAGATTGAATAGAAAGAGAACCTAGTGCACCCAAATATTGACCATCTAGGTTCAACTATGTTCCCTGTTTGAAAAGAAAGAGAGCCAAAACCACCCAGATATTGACCATCTGGATACCACTTTGTCCTCTGAATTAACTAAAGCAAAGAAACCAAGATAGAACTCCATAACACTCAGAGTCCATCTGAATAGCGCCGTGAGCTCTTGATTCCAAAAAAGGGAAAGCCAACGCAAACAAGATAGAACTCCTATGCCCCTAGAGTCCATCTGAATAGCATCATGAGCTCTTGTTTGCAACATAAAGGGAAAGACCATAGAAACCAACATAGAACTCCATAACACTTAGAGTCCATCTGAATAGCACTGCGAGCTCTTGATTCTATAAACTAAACAAGAAAATAAAAGAGAAGGAATGTCCAATTCTTTCCCAGGGTTAAGCTCAGATCATGGAACTGCGCGGCTGCCAGACAAGTGACAGTGCCTACCACATTTATCCTAAATCATCATGGCCCTGAAATCAAAGTGAACATTCAATAGACAACAATCAAAGAAAATAAGTCAGTATCTATCATAGCTACTCTCCTCACATGGTGGATCCTAGAGTAGCGTAAGAACATAAACGGGAAATATAGACTGACATCTGACCGATTGATTGACCTAGTCAACATTTTTTTGGATGGTTCCTTGATGCAGTTGGATTCTCTTGATTTTCTCAACTCTTTGGATAGGCTTGATTGGCTTGATTGGCTTGATTGAGTGTATCTGGTTTCAATAATAGATTACTCATATAAGACTGACCTGTCTGGTTTGAGCGTATCTATCACTGTGTAAGACGATTGATATGATTTGATTGATTGATTGTGATCATGTTGGCAGATGATCAAGCTGTGTTAGATGGGCCGCATGTTGGTTTGCAAAGCTCATGATTGTGACAATTGATAGATTGGCTTGGTTGCCAGTTGCTTGCTGATTGATTTGATAGATTTTTTCAGGACCTTTAGAATTTCCCCCTAGTCTAGTGGACTAGTATTAACCATGGGTAAGTGATCGGTGCTCAGAGGGGAGTGTGCTTCTAAACATAGCTTGGGTAGTTAGTCTTGCATTTGAAATGTGCTCAAGCTTTTGGAGTTCATTGATGGTGAAGCTGGATTTGAACACTTGGCGCCTGTTTGCCAGGTTATCACCAAGGTACCTACTCAATAGCGCCTGTTTGCCAGGTTTTCACTGAGAGAGCGATTTTGTTTCTCTTTACTTTTTTGATTCTTTTGATTTATTTTTTTCCGCCAAGGCGCCTGATTGCCAGGTTTTCACCAAGGTAACTTTTGTATTTTTTGATTTTTTTGGTATTTTGTGGATATGTAGATAGGTGCCTTAACCATAGAGACCTCAAGGGTAGAACCTCTTGAGGTGCATGCTATTGATGTATCCATGGAGTTGATCTCCTTCTGGTGTCACCAATATGAATGCCCCATTTTGAGTAGAGCTGACAATGACAAATGGTCCTAGCTAGTTAGGCTTGAACTTTCTGGGTTTGACTCGCTCAGCTTGGTTCTTTTGATTTTCCATGAGGACAAGGTATCCTACCTCAAATGTTTATGGATTCACCTTCTTGTGATATTTTCTCCTAAGGTGATTCTAATAGCCTTATAAGTGGTTGAAGGCATGTTGTCTTCATTCATATAGTAACTCCAATTCATTGAGCCTTGCTACTCTGTAGTCCTCATCTGTAATCAGGTTCTTCAATGATATCCTTAGGGATGGGATTTCCACTTTGAGGGGTAGTATTGCCTTTGATCCATAGACTAGGGAGAAAGGAGTGGCTCCTGTAGGTGTTCTCACACTAGTTTTGTATGCCCATAATGTGGGACTAAGATGTAAGTGCCAGTCTCAGCCTGATTCATTCACTGTTTTCTTCAAGATTTTCAAGATTTTTTTTGTTTGTAGCTTTGTCTTGGCCGTTCCCTTGAGGATAATAAAATGAGGAGAACCCTTGCTTGATATGGAACTATTCACATAGCTCTTCAACATCCTTGTTTTGGAAAGGTGTTCCATGATTTGTCAAGATAGTTTGAGGGATCTCGTATCGACAGATAATATGGTTAAGTATGAACATTGCTATTTTCTTTCCAGTTATGTAAGTGAGAGGAATTTCTTCCACCCACTTGGTGAAGTACTCTATTGCTGCTATGATGTATTTGTGTCCATTTGTTGAAGAAGGTGTAATTTTGCCCACTAGGTCAAATCCCCACATGGAAAATGACAATGGTGATGTGATAGGATTTAGTTCCTAGGCTGGTGCATGGATGAGATCTCCATGAATCTGACACTATCTACACCTTTGCACATGTTTGTGTTCATTTGTCTCTATTGTGGGCCAATAGTATCCCATGTGGATGATCTTCTTAGCTAAGTTGTTGCCACCTCCGTGGGTTCCACAAATTCCTCGTACAGAGCTCTCTGGGATTCTATGGAATTGAGACATTGTAGTAGCATTCCACCTAGAATTCATCTATATAAATTAGTTGAGAGGATGGTATACCTAGAGGCTTGGTGGATGAGGAACTTTCTCTAGTTCCTAGACAAGTTGGGAGGTAAGACACTATTTTGGAGGTAGTTATAGACATCTTGGTACCATGGGTTTTTCAAGACCAACAAGGACGCATGTTGATTCTATGATGGATGCTTGATGTGATGACACCAAGAGTTTCTCTACTAGAAACTGGAATCTTGTTTCATTGCATGGCATATCAATCAATGATGCTATGGTAGCCATCATGTTTGCAGCTTTGTTTTGTGCTCGTGGGACTTGCTCGAAGAAGATGTAATGGAACTTGGTGTGTAGTGTTTCCATTTGTGATCTGTATGGTATGAGCTTCTCATCTTTGGTTGTATAATCATTTTTGACTTGAGTGATGACCAACTGCGAGTCTCCAAAGACCTTAAGGTTCTTGATTCTCCATTGAATTGCTATCTTTAGACCGATGACCAGTGCTTCATATTTTGCTATGTTGTTTGTGCATGGGAAGTTGAGTCTGAAAGACTTTGGAATTGTATCATGATCTGGAGTGATAAGCACTATCCCTACCCCTACACCATGGTTCATGCATGACCCATCAAAATAGAGTCGCCATACCTCAATCGCTGGTTGTAGTGTCATAATAGATTCGCCAGGAAAGTATTAAATAATAGGCTGGTGGTCCTGAATGGGTGCCTCTGCTAGTTGATCTGCGATCACTTGCCCTTTGATGGCCTTTCTGTCTACGTACTCAATGTCAAACTCACTTAAGATCATTACCCACTTTGCAAGTCATCCGGTGAGCTGCTTTGCTTAGGAGGTATTTTAAAGGATCAACATGTGCGATCAACTTTGTTTGGTGACTCAACATATAATGTCTCAGCTTTTGGGAAATGAAGACAACTGCAAAGCATGACTTTTCAATTGGCGTATAGTTGAGTTCATATCCTACCAATTTTCTTCTTAGATAGTCAATGGCCCTTTCTTTACCTGTGTCATCATGTTGTGCTAGGAGTACACCTAATGTTGATTATGTTGCTGAGATATACAGAAGCAATGGTCTACCTTGGACTGGTGGCACCAATATAGGAGACTTGAGGAGGTAGTCTTTGAATATTTGGAATGCCTATTTGCATTGCTATGTCCATATGAATTTGATGTCTTTGTGTAGTAGATGTTGGAATGGGTGGCACTTGTCTGCTAGCTGAGCTATGAAGCGCCTGATTGATTGGAGCCTCCCTTGTAACCCTCTTAGTTGCCTCAGGTTCGATGGTGGAGGCATGTCCAATATTGCTTTGACTTTCTTTGGGTCTACTTCGATGCCTCTATGTGACACTATGAGCCCCAGTAGCTTTCCTGCTATGACACTAAATGCACATTTCTTTGGGTTTAAATGGACTTTGTTTTCTTGCATTTTGTCAAAGATTGGTCCCAATACTTGTAGATGATCCTTGCGAAGCATTGACTTGGCTAGTATGTCGTCCACATATTCTTCCATTGTTTTGTGGATGAGATCATGAAATATTGTTGTCATAGCCCTTTGATATGTTGTGCCCACATTTTTGAGACCAAATGGCATGACATTCCAATAGTAAGTGCCCCAAGGACATGTGAAAGCTATTTTATGTTGATCCTCTAGTGCGATCCTTATCTGATTATACCCTGAAAAGCCATCCATGAGTGATAGTGTTTGATGTCCAATGGTTAGATCTACTATCATATCAATGTTGGGTAAGGGAAAGTCATCCTTGGGACAAGCTATGTTGAGATCTCCGAAGTCTGTGCAAATCTATATCTGACCACTATGCTTTGTAACTGGCACCAAATTAGATATCCAGTCTGGGTATGGTATAGGTCTTATGAACTTAGCATCTAGGAGCTTCTTCAATTCTGCCTTGACTAGTAGTGCAACATGGGGATGCATCTTTCTTAGCTTCTGCTTGACAAGTTTGGTGTTGGGTAGCAACGGGAGATGGTGTAGTACTAGCTCTGGATCTAACCCTGACATATCCGAGTAGGACCATGAAAAATTGATCATCCTTGCTTTAAAGAAGCTAATAAACTATTCTCTCTCCTCAGGGGTGAGTGATTTTTCCAAGTATATGTTCTTTGGGTTCTTGTCATCTCCCAAATTGTCTTCCTTTGTTTCTTCTACTAGTAATGCCAATTTCTCCTCTGTCAAGGGGAGGAGTTCCTTCTTTCCATCTTCTAGCACCTCAGTGAGGTTTTCACTAGAAGATATGTCTTGTTTTAGCTTTTTATCATTATTTTGTTCTTTTTTCTTTTGTGGACTAGAAAGAGGAGCTTCCTCCCCAAAATATGTCGCTTTGTCAAGGTCAATGGAGAAGCCTGCCTTGTGGTCTCCCGATGGAATGCCTTCCCTAAGTCCCATGAAATCAGTAATAGCCTCATTGTTCTCAAAGACATCTAAATCAGGGGGTCTTTGTTGATCCCACTCTATTAGCTTCGGGTGTACAAGATAGACACTTTCATGGTTGTCTGACTCTGGTTGATTGAAAGGGACCACAGATATGGTTCCTACAAAACTGGACTGTGATGTGGACGCACCACTTGAGGTTTGATAAATGACATGCTTATCTATGTAGGGTTGTTTGAAAATGGACAGTTGGTCAAATAAGTCTTCTAGGTTTATGATAGTGTTTGACCGAGGGGAATAATCTGGGATTGACAGTTCAGAGTCGTGAAAGGATCTCCACTCATACTCATGGGAGTTAGTCTCAATAGAACACTCGTAAGATGTCTCACTTCCTTCGTTATCATCGATTGCTATGTGGAGGTATATTCAGGTTTCTGTGGTTCCCTCTTTAGCGGGCAACAACTGTGCTAATATGTTGCTTATCAAGACATGTTCTGTGTTGTGTCCCCAGTGCATCTCTGCTATTTGTTCTTGATCGACTTGGATGTCTTAGATCATAGGACTAGTTCTTTTTTGTCCATAGCCCAACCCTCTTGTGTTTCTTTGGGTTGGTGGGATAGACAATTCCATTATGCCTTGTTGTCTTTCCCCCAAGCCAGTTGTACCATCATACCTGAATCTTTGTAACATTATATAACCATTACCATAGTTTGACAAAGATAGGTTTTGTCAGATTATCTCTTGTGGGTCTTGGTATAACCATGTACTGATATCTTGTTCAAATGGATTTTCCTCTGCTATGTCTCCCCATCTGACAAAGGTTGTGGGTAGACATTTGAATAGAATAGGCTACGGAGTTTCTGTTGTAATAACAGGTTGTGGCATGCCATAAGTTCTCAGGCTCTAAGTCATGTGCGTGATGGTGAAAGCCTCTTCATATCTGTACTCACCACAACCTTTGTCGATGATGGATATTTTGCCCGCTTTCTGTGTGACATCCTTAGGATTTGAATTTGAAGAGGAGGGGATACTCGCATCTTGGTTAATGGATATCTTTCCTGCTATCCGTGTGACATCCTTAGGATTTGAATCTGAAGAGGATGGGATGCTAGCATCTTGGTTTGAGGGTACCTGGTTATCAATGCTAATTTGGACCGCATTACAGTATTGGAAAGGATTAGGATCTCCCTCTATGATGATTTCCTCTCCCTGGTGTGAGAACTTGATGCATTGATGGTATGTCAAAGGTACGGCTTGCATTTCATTTATCTAGGGTCTCCCTAGTAGCATGTTGTATCCCAACTCAAGGTCTAGGATCTGGAAGGGAGTGTTTCTGACCACTGGACTGATACGAATAGGTAGAATGATAATACCTTTAGAGGACCTTTCCTCCTCATCATAAGCTCTGATATTTATCCTCCTTGTGACATCAATTCTTGATTCTGAATAGCCCAGTTGATTGATTAACTTTAGAGTATAGATGTTTAACCCAACTCCACCATCAACAAGGACCCTACGAATAACACTTTTGTGGACCTGGACAAGTAAGTGCAAAGGATCATTATGCAGGGGTTTATGTGGAGGCACATCATGGTCTGTGAATGTGGCATTTTTGTTAGCAGCTATATGGTTAACCATCATTTGGAAGCTCTTGGGTGTTATGTCCCTTGGGAAAAATGCATTCTGAAGGGCTTGGTCAAGTGCCAGTTTATGTTGTGGAGATATGCGCAATAGGTCAAACATGGAGATCTAGGAAGGTGTGCGCTTTAGTTAATCCACTATGCTTGGCTGTGGATCTGAGTTTTCTTTAGGATTGGCAGATATAGTAGACGAGGATGGTACTCCTTGCAAGATGACTTTGGTGCGATGCATTGTTACAACACATTTGTTACCTTGGTCTTTAATAGTAATAGTAGCCACATGGCTATCTGAAGGATTGAGGCAATTGATAACATTATCACTGTTGGTATATGTATAGTTAACTTATTTTTCCTGTCCACCAGACCCAGAGGTTTTTCCCTTGTTGTGATCATGAAAGGTATCATTGAAAATAGTGTGATTAGTCATACCTTTGGTTTGGGTATTTGTCACATCGATGGCCCCTGTGTCAATCAGGTCTTGGATAGCGTGTCTCAATCGATAACAGTTAGATGTTTTATGCCCTTTCACCTGATGAAACTCGCATAACTCCTTATCATTATACCAACTTGGTTTGTTTGCATCCTGTTCAAAGTCCCTGATTTCTGGGAGAGTGATAGTGTTTGATTGTATCAACTTGCGTAAAGCTGATTCTATCAGCTCTCCTAATGGTGTGAAATCTCATTGCTGGAATTGAAACCATGGTTTGCATTGATTCTGTTGTTGACTATTTGACATAGCGGCCACTTGTACAGGGGGAGGTTGGTTTTGGGTGTGTGCTTGTTGAGTGGGCCCTGTGGGTTTTTGGTTGGCCACAGGTGCGCCTTGCAGTGACACCTTGGGTTGTGCATAGTTGAATGTCTTCACATCAATGACACCATCGTTAGTGACATTTTTGTTTTTGTTCCTCCACTTAGCTTTGTCTGTTGCATTTTTGTTTGTATTCATTTGTGTTGGACCTGCAAGGATTCCTCGTTTGACTAAGTTCTACTCACAACGAACTCCTCGTTCGATGAGTTGTGAAGTTCGAAGCTAACTATAATTCTATTGTGAATGACATGTCCGGAATTAGATTGTCAACAAACATGACTATTAGGTCTTGTTTGGGCACATCATATGTTATGCAGTTTTTCATATTCCTCCATCTCTGTAGGAACTTCACAAAAGAATCTCCATCCTTTTGTTTGATATCGCAAAGGTCCTTGATGCTGACCTTGCACTTGATGTTATGATGGAAGTGAGCTATAAACTTTTTAGCCAGTTCACCCCAAGACTGAATGCCATGAGGTAAATGTGAGAACCATTCCATTTCTGGTCTAGCCAAGCTTTGTGGGAACAGTCGCATTAAATATGTTTCATCATGGGCGACTTCAATGTAACTAGAAAAAAACTCTTCGATATGCTCAATAGGGTTGGTATTGCCCCTATATTTGTTAAATTTTGGTACCAAGAAGTGATTTGGGAATAGAGACATGTGGAGGGGATGGTGAAAGGGGTATGGGTATAAATCCTCTGCAGTGTAGGATTTAGTTTGCCCCTGATTTTACATATCAATCATTTGGGTTTGAAGGGTTTGCATTTGTTGCATTAACATGTCTGTTTGATATTAAGGTTGATGTGTGAGGATGTTCCTCTATGCTGTAGTGGGTATGAAGCTGCGCCTCTGCGTCCCTTGAGTAGGAACATAGGATTTCATCTCGGGGACTTGATATTGATTTCCTACCGAGTGATTTGCAAATGAGGGCACATGAGTAGCCCATGGTGGGGTTTGATGCATTTGCTATTGTGATTGGAACTAGGGTTGATACTGCTAGGGTTGGAATTGAGGCAACTAAGGCTGGGGTTGCTGTTGCGGGGGTTGGAATTGAGGCAACTAAAGTTGGGGTTGCTATTGCGGAGGTTGGTTTTGAGGCAACAGAAGCTGGGGTTGATGTTGCGGGGGTTGGATTTGAGGCAACTGAAGTTGGGGTTGCTATTGCGGGGGTTGGATTTGAGGCAACTGAAGCTGGGGTTGCTGTTGCGGGGGTTGGATTTGAGGCAACTGAAGCTGGGGTTGCTATTGCAGAGGTTGGATTGATGTCATAATGGGCAAAGGTGTAGCCTTGGGTGGGCATTGAATGTAAGTTGTACCTATAGAGATGGATCCCTGTGGGTATGAGGTGTTGATCCCAAGACTAGTATGAATTGACTACAATAGCGGCTAGTTTCAGAGCAGTTGGTGTTTAGTGTAGCTTGAGAGCTTGATTGCCCCAACCATGTGACCGAAGGTGGGAGCATACTAGTAACCATAGGTGCACTCAGTTGCAAGCCTGTCATGCTTTGAGTGGAAGATGTGCTAGCCTGGTTTGTGCCATTGGTTTGACTGGATATCGTCTATGTCAATGTAGGTAATACCAATGGTGGGAAGATTTGAGAGACAACATGAAATATCTGAGGAGGCTGAGTAGTGTTTTGACCTGAGAGAGGGTTTTTAGGCCATATGGTCGATACAATGAACTCAGCGGGGAGTTTGACTCCCTTCTTTATTAGCATGGCTAAGAAGCATTCAGGATTCCTCTCTACAACAACGTCAAATACTTGTGTGGAATAAGCATCTTTCTCTATATCCTCTAGTTCCTCTTCTGTGACATTTTGGAAAAGAGCTGCTCCATGAGGTTGTTCAATGAATAGAGTATAACTGGTGTTTATGAAAGGATCATTCTCTTGCTTTGTTTCCCAAGTGGGGAATCTATTGATATATGACTCATCAAGTTGTGTTCTAGCCTTAGACCTTGTGTAAGGCCCTCCATGAGGTGTTTGAGACATACTGTGGTCTAGGTTTTGTAACTAAAACAAGTGATATAAAGAAGAAAAGGAAGAAAATCCTCTCTAAGGAAGTCCGAGTTATGTTTTGGACAAGGGTAATTCTAAGGATAGATTTTGATATAGCTTGATCTCAAAAAGGTGATGATAAAAAGATAAGATTTGTTGACCTTTGCCTGGGACAAAGTCACTTTGATAAAGATGATGATGTTTGATATGATGAGATCAAGGTATTTCGAGTCTGAGCTTTTGAACTAACAATGTTTTAGACAATAATCATGTTTTTTAGAGAAGGGATGATCTTTAATGTTTAGAGATTCATACAATGTTCTTCGCATTTTCCTAGGATATACACTAGTTTCAGACACCAAATGAAGAGTTCTTTCAAGGTTTTTAGGTCAAAACAGGAATAAAGTATCTCTGGTCAATTACGGTACAACTCCATCGATTGCGGTAAAGTAAATGGTCGATAGCGGTAATAAACAAGACAATTGCGGAAATAAACAAGTTTAACTGCGATAGACTTCCTTCAATTGCGCCACAATGCAGGCAATTGCAGTAAATGAGAAACAGTCTAAAAAAGACTAAAAGATGGGTATCACTGCTTGACAATTTTGATATTTTTGGAACAATGCTTCTGATTTGCAAGACAGTTGACGTTGACAACCCTAGAGTTTAACACATTTGACTCATGTTGATAGTTTGGATGTTTTGTTTTGCGTTTTCAGAAACTGATCAAAGGAACAAGCACGACAGACACTGTGTTTTGAAGAAAGAAGACTGATAATGTGTATGTTCTACAACTTTTTCAAGTTGCAAGGTTATCACGAGGTCTCAATAATGAACAGTCAGATTAATCTAGGTCAATGGCTTCAGAATACAATGTTATAGGCCCAATGCTTGAATGTCTGTTAGCTCACACAATAATTGTCGCACTACTAGGACATGAAGGTCCATGATGTAGGTGCCCGTGTTTTTGCCATTTCCAGGTATTGTTGTCATGGAGTGAAGATCTTTTTCACTACACAAATACCGTGGGACACATATGTTGGGAATCTTGGGGGAAATTCTGCAACCCCTTGCACTATAATAAGGTACATGTTCGAAGGTAAATCGGGTTGGCCTCTAATTAATCAAGGTTGTAGTAAGGGTCTGTGGTGTCTCTCCAATTGGTTTGTACATGTGTGACTCACTTAAGAGCCTAATTGATCACGCTAGCTCCTTAGGGATATTCACCCGATCTAAAATATCACCAACACACCTCGACCGAGCTTGGCTAGATAAGATGAAACTTTGGTTCGTGCCTTGTTTATATATCGATCAGAAGGATTACCAGTTTAAGGTTGTTCTCTGAGGAAGAAGCGCATTCCCCAGACATGCCTTTCTAAAAAGTATAAAGGTTTCTAATCTAACAGTTTGTGCAAGTGCACCCAAAACTCAAGACACAAGGTAAATCGATTAAACTCCAAAAGTTTGAAATGTGAACTAAGCTACACCACCATACAATCACAAGTGTTCAATTTTAAGCCCAAAAGTAGGTGTTGATTGCTTGTTCGGTTTTAATGCACCAATTTGAAATATTTTTTGCCTTGTTCAATTTTAGTCCCCACGTCTATTTTAAGCCCAAATCCGAAGTGTGAAATGTGAGATGTTTGACAAACACTATTCTTTTTAAACCCAAATTGACAAGTGAATTCCTTTTAGTTTGCTTTGCTTAAACAAGTTAGTATCAAAAAAGGATCTTTTGCAAAATGAGAGTATATGAAACTTTGAAATAATGAATGATACTTACCAACAACTTACCTTTCCTATTCATGGGAACTCGTCGTCCTGCAAAAAAATAAAGAAAGTATCAGATTTTTAAATTGCAAGATAAAGAATTTTGGCCTTGATGAGCAATTTTGTAGGCGATTGCGGTAATGCACATGCAGTTGTAGTTGCAGTAAATAACAGGTGATTACAGCCTATAAATATCAATCACGGCAAATAAATTTCACTTGCGGTAATACACAATCGACTGCGGTCGGGATCGGTCAATTGCGGTCTGGATCAGTTGATTGTGGTACAATTCTTCTGATTGCGGTACCAGTGGATCAATTGCGGTAAATTGTAGAAAAGACAGAGACCCAAAAGATGACAAAAAAGAAATGTAGAAACCTACAATCAATTGTGGTATTAAACTAGTCAATTGCGGGACAATTTTGTCAATTGCAGCAAAATACCAGCAATTGCGAAATAACACAGATATCGAAAAAAATACAGATTTTTAGATTTGCGGCCTTACGGTCGTGTTTGATCAATTCTGTTTGTCGTCTGCAAGAGATAATCAGGCTGTTTGTTTCACGTCGGGCTCACGAAAATGTACGCCTCCTTTCATGATCTACGGTTCCCAAGCTTTCCAAAGGCAAGGGTTAGTAGCAAAGATTTTCAAATGATATAAATCAAGCACACAAGAACTACTAAAATGAATAACTTGAAACGTAACCAATAAAATGTACAAGTAATGAAAGGAAAACAAATAAATGCAAACCCCAAAGTGCTTGAAGCTTCTATTGTCTCTCTCTACTCCTTCTGAAATGCTATTTATGATGCTCAGTATTGGTGTGGGCAGCGTCTATGACTTGAGAAGCGTCGAGAACTTGATACTTGAAATGTGTGTGTGATCACAAGATGGCTTGAATGCTAGAACCAAACTGACATAGTAATGGCGCACGAGAGCTTGAAATCCTGGATCCTTCAAATGGTTATGAAAGGTTTATTATATAGGAATTGGGGATGAAATGAACGGTTGAGGTCAATCCCAGAGATAAGGAGATAAACGGTTGAGATCAAAGGGAACTGGAGAAGCCATCAGTTGACTCCACCTCTTCAATTTGTAAAGAGGAGACAAAGTTTGGTTGACAGAAGAGCTAGTTGTGAGTTACCTCTTTGAACTGGAGAGGTGGGTGAAGTTACCCATGTGGACTGGAGAGGTGGGTGAAGTTACCCATGTGGACTGGAGAGATGGGTGGAGTAACCCATGTGATCTGATTGGAGTTATCTCTTTGAAGATAAATGAATATTTAATTCATTTATTTAATTAAAGTTTTCAACATGTGAGATAATTTAATTCTTTTTGATTTAGAATTGCTTTACTGAATGAAATGAAATTAATTTAATTGGAATAATTTAATTAGTAAGTTTAAATATTTGAATTTAAACTATAGGAAATTGAATTTAAATAATTAGTTAATGGTAATTAATTAATTAAGGTTAATTAATTAAATAAAATTAATTATTTAATTAATTTTGAGAATTTGATTAGATGATTTGGGGAATTAATTTAGAAGAAAATAGATGATTATTTAATGATTAAAAAACCATTAATTAATAGATGAAAATTAGTCTTTTTAATGTAAAGTCGCAAGCCTGTCCATTTTCGGGTATATATATATGTCTGTGTGTGTGTGTATCTATATATACATATACACACACACATTTATATACATATATATACACATATATATACACACATATATATATATATATACATATACATATATATACATACATACATATACACACACACACATACAAATACATATACATATATATACATACACACATATACATGTATGTATTTGTATGTATGTGTGTGTATATATGTGTGTGTGTGTGTGTATGTATGTATGTATATACACATACATATATACACACACACATATATACATACATATATATATATATACATATATATATATATATATACATATATATATATACATATATATATATATATACATACATATATACACGCACATATATATACATAGATATAAATATATAAACATATATAGGTATATAA
>MU223785.1:1601460-1616897 GCA_018584345.1 Thuja plicata | reverse complement strand
ATATATATATATATATATATATATTAAAACAACACCTTACAAGTAGTTTACTACCATATTTCTGTAGCTACATAGATAACTCATTTGAATGCCCTTTAATTTGTCCATATTGGAATGAGATATCAGAAACTTTATTAACTCTTAACATTATATCTGTAAAATTGAAATTAACGATCCTTAATAATTGTAGTCCAAATATCTCTTCAGTCCAAATCCGATATAATATTACTATTTTTACCATTATCTAAAGGCTCTTCATGCCAAATTAGCTTCATAGTAGCCAACTGCCCAGACCAATCATAAAACAAGGGAAGACAGACACACCAGAAAGAGAAGAGACCTAAGTAGTATAAGTTGTGATCAAATTACCAGAGACCATTGGATAATTATCTGCATCTATTACATCAATAATTTCATCTTTAACCTTATGCATAATAAGAACTCAAAGATCTAGGCATATCATAAATGAAAATATGCTTGATAGTAATTGCTAACACTACCTTTCTAATCAGGAAATGGAGAGCTGAAAACCACCATTTTCAAGATGAACAAACAATAATATATATTAACCATGTGTATATATCATATTACCTAATATTATAGAACCATATATCATTATTTCCAAAAAGCTAATTATCAATTGTCACCATCTGCATTATTCCTGAACCAGTAGGCTAATAGAATGTCTAAATATGTCTTTGTTTTGCCCAGTATCAACCTAGTCCATATTTTTTTAAAACCACCACTTTATCTATATATAATAGAGTTCAACCTATTGCTCCCAACTCTGAAGACTATACTTTTAATAAGTACTAAAGATAAATCAGTATTTAACAAAATCTGGGCCATGACCACAAAACAAAGAAAAACAAATTTATTTCTTACGTTTGATGATAATAAGATCATCATTAGATCCTTCATCCTCCTTTTTAGATTCATCGTTCACCCATACCACCTTTCCTTTTGGATCCTTTTTCATATGACTTCCCCGCCTCCAACTATTTTTTATGACCACAG
This sequence comes from Thuja plicata, assembly GCA_018584345.1. Taxonomy (NCBI): domain Eukaryota; kingdom Viridiplantae; phylum Streptophyta; class Pinopsida; order Cupressales; family Cupressaceae; genus Thuja; species Thuja plicata. The sequence continues at coordinate 1,615,880 of MU223785.1, read as the reverse complement.
GTGGGATTATTTGAATGTGATATAAATCCACCATCTTGAATGTATCAATAATTTTATACCCTTGGTCACTGAGATATTTACAAAATGATTCTGAATATGAGGAAGGGACAATACATAACCAATTTAGGAGAAAGTGCAGATTACATTCCATTTCCTCCCAATTAGCATCGAAAACTTCTTTATTCTTGAATACCAGAATCGACTTTTGGGCAATATTCTCAGTTTCTTCCAAAATTCCAACTACAACCACCATATAGTCTTCAGGATAAGGAATCTTGAGCTTCCTATTGACGCTATATATTTATTTCTCTAATCCTCCCAGAGCCTCCTTAACAAAGATTGTAGTATAGAGGGATATAATGTCTTACTTAGGCACCCTAGCCTACAACATACACAATATAAACGTTCCCACAATGTCTCCATTAAGCCTATAATTAAACTCCTATTCAAAATATTTTTCACCCAACATCAACTTGACTGCTCTCCTCCCCATGTCATTGAGGTGTTTCAGGATTTTATTCCACCTTTTAGGTTTGATACTACCCCTAAATGACATATGCATGTTTGCAGAGGAATGAAATATTTTCACTTTGGTTTCTATAATGCCTATAGTTCCTCCACTCACTTTCTTCAAAACATGCATAACTCTGATTTTCTCCTACCATAATAATTTATCATTTATTATATAGATGGGGCAATTAATGATCTAGAAGGTTTCAAGGAAATATTGAGAATCCTCTAGACACTATCTGAAGCATCTAGAAATCACAAGAGGAAAGCCTTATGCTAAAGGGTTGATACGTAATGATGTAGCACTTATAATGAAAGGGAAATGGTCGAAATCCAAACAAGGAAGGACACTAGACTTAATGATCGTAAACTAAAGTAAGAGGATGATCTAAGTCTTTGATAATGGACAATGTTGATTCTTTGTTTAAGAATATATATATCGAATATTTCTTTTTAATGTTCAAAATCTTTTTAGTATTAATTATGTGGTTTGTTTAATTAGAGAATAACACACCTCAAGGGAAATTATGTCTTCTATAAGGATAATCATATGTGAGAGAATAATCTTAAATTATCTAAGTTTAAATTTTATATGTGTGTTACTATAAATGTACACCTATATGGACTTTAGTGGTTAAAGTGACTCACTGCTTTGAATAAATTTCATTATGCCTTTTAGAGGACGTTCACTATATATCTCCAATTTTTTTCCACAAATGAACCATCATCTCCTATATTCATGAGCTCATCTACCTCCTTACTTCCTTATCTATATATATTATTAATCTTGGTATTGTGTGTGTTATTTTGTGGCTCCTGCAGCTGCAACACAACACTTCAATAAGTCATTGTATTAGTGAAAAACAAGGGTTAGCAAACACATCAATCACTAAAATTGACCTATTGCTTCCTATCTAGGAGGAGTATGAAAAATTCTATAATTGTCCTCATATTATGCATTTGTCAGTGACATATACAACCTAGAATGAAAGATTCAAATGAAACTAATCTACATGCTCAAGAAATATGTATTTTAAGCTCTAAAAATGAAGATTATAACAATGCATAATATGAAAGCTAATAATGCAATAAAGGTCTATAACAATATGAACAACATAACAATGCTTTCAACCATCCAAAATTAGGGGCCCATTGACCTTAAAACTCATTCTATTTATAGAAGAAATTAGGAGTGAGAGGAGAGATAAGGCTATTAAATGCATGTGTAAGAGCCTTAATGAGGGATAGAATTTATGAGGCATGGTGGGGGATTGGCCACCTACAAACCACAAGTTAATGGTTCATTTCCAAATTTTTTTTAGCAAAAGAGTCTCTAACAGTGATCTGCAAACAAGAATTATGTTGTTTAAAGGACAAAGACAAAAAACATCCAAAGATTAATGGTTAGACTTCTCAAATTGCAAATTCAAAAACTAGATGCAATCCTAGATTCCTTGAATATGAGCCTTGTTCCCAGATGCGATCAAATACACCGAAAATGATACAATGCATACTAGATGCTAGATTTTACCAAAAATAATGCAGGATCTCTAGTATGCAAAATCTGATATCTAGGGTGCAATCCTATATTCTACGATACGATCCCGTATCCTAGATGCGAGCCTTGGCGACCAAAAATGACTCTGCTCCTGAAACCTGGGAAGAAAAATTAGTAGAAAATGAATTGAAAGTGAGGTAAAATCTGAGATTTGGCCCCCATGGTGGGCGCCAGAAATGTGTGTGTTATTTTGTGGTTCCTGCAGCTGCAACACAACACTTCAATAAGTCATTGTATTAGTGAAAAACAAGGGTTAGAAAACATATCAATCACTAAAATTGACCTATTGCTTCCTATCTAGGAGTATGAAAAATGCTATAATTGCCCTCAGATTATGCATTTGTCAGTGACATATACAACCTAGAATGAAAGATTCAAATGAGACTAATCTATATGCTTAAGAAATGTGCATTTTAAGCTCTAAAATTGAAGATTATAACAATGCATGATATGAAAGATAATAATGCAATAAAGGTCTCTAACAATATGAACAACATAACAATGCTTTTAACGATCCAAAATTAGGGGCCCATTGAGCTTAAAACTCATTCTATTTATAGAAGGAATTAGGAGTGAGAGGAGAGATAAGGCTATTAAATGCATGTGTAAGAGCCTTAATGAGGGATAGAATTTATGAGGCATGGTGGGGGTATAAGCATTAATGATGCATTTATGAGAGCTTTAATGAAGCATGGTAAGGGTGTAAGTCCAAGCTTGAGAAAGTGGGCTTTGAGGGAAGGGGAGCTTGAGAATGTGGAATTTTTGGAATGAGTTGAATTCCTAATCAAAAGATTAGGAATGTGACATCATTAGGAAGTGGGTTAAGAAGGGATTAAGATTAGAATTAGGCTTAGCATGGGTGAAGGGGTTGGGATTAGTTTGAACCCAAGGTTAATGTGGTTGAGATAGGTTAGGTTAGGGGTTAAATGGAATATTAATGAATTGAATTATAAATAATATATTCATTCAAAAATAGGGGAAATTAATTATTTAAGCTTTTGTTTGCTTTTGATAATTAATTAGGACTATAGCTAATTAATTAGATTAATTAGGCTAGGGGATTGGCTTTTTGTAAGTGATGAGGTGTAATTAGGATTTTAGTTAATTCTTTTTAATTAATTATCTTAGCCATATTTTTGATTTGTTTTGATAGAATTAAATTGATTTGATTGGATTGGCTAAGGCAATTAATGTAATTTAGTGATTAAATCACTTAGGAGATTAAATTTGACTTAAATGAATTATGCCAGTAAATTAAAGAACTATCCTGACATAATTGGGGGTATGATCACACTTAGGGCGAATAGGGTCTATGGTCAGAGTAGACCAAATTAGGGTGGTTATAGGTATTACTAAAGTGTTCAAGCAACCCAATATCTATCTCTAATCTAGTGTTCAACTTCCAAGTAGGAGTCTTCCCTGTCCTAAGGGAATTTATGATTATTTGAGTCTCCTTCGATTTCTAGCATTTGGATTCTTAAATCTTTGCAAAATAGTAGTCTTCCCACTAGTTCTTCCAATTATTCTATATTATTAGTAGTCTACCCTATAGGTTTAGCCAATTTTCCACACCTACTTCTATCCCACATATGAACTACACATCCAATTCTAGGCCACACCCAAGTTTCCCCTTGAAGCTCCATCGAAATTGAGTTTGAAACAACCATATTGAGGAGCACTCTATTTGCATGATTCTCTCTCCTTAATTTCCTTCCATCCCTTGCCAAACTTAGGGGGAACGATTATCCTAAACCATTATTTTCTAATAATACTATCCCAATAGGAAAATGTGCCTTCTACATGATTAATATTTTGAAGTCTATTATTGATTGTTTCTACAATACTAGCTTCTATCTTATTTCCAAGGCATTTACTACTCATCTTATTCCCATGGAATATCCTCCTATTATGTTCTTTCCATAGCTCCCATATCAAAATATATGTGGCTATCTTCCAGATGATATGATAAAGGCTATTCTTATGAATGATATGACATGTTTGTAAATGGTCTACCAAATTGGTAGTCTTTGTTGATTTCCATTGTAACTTCTTACTCAACCAATGCCAACATTTCCTAGCATATGGACAGTTCAATAATATATGGTCAATTGATTCTTCCTGCTTTTCACATAAGGAGCATCTTGATGGACCTTCAAAACTATTTTTTCTAAACCATTTAGCAGTTATAATCCTTTTTTGTAATGTTTCCCATAAGAATTTGCCAGCTTTAGGAAGATAAAGTTTATCCCAACATAGATGCAGGGGGAGACTCATTTCCTATGATTGGTTAATTTGTACCAAGGACTCATATTCCTCTTTGACCGTATAAGATCCTATTTTTATCCTTTCCATATTATTTTTTCATCCCATTTTTTAAAGACAACTTATCTCAAATTAAGTAGCCTAATCATTTATGTTTTTTCATCACTAGATAATGGAACTCCTTCAAGGGATTTCTACTTCCAGCCTAGATTAGGATCTCCTATTAGGATTTCAAGGTAATCCTTTACTTTCCTTCCCCATAGATTGGATAGTACCTCTTCAATTTGAGGGGATGTCAAGTTGTCCATAGAAACATACCCACCCCAAGATTCTTCCCAAAAAAGAGCAGTCTCTCCTATCCCTATATCCGAAGCAAGTTTCTCTTTGATGATCTCCCTACAATCCAAAATAATTTTCCAAGCTCAAGATCATCTAGGAGGATTACTGGTTCTGCATATATTCATGGGGTCATTCCCTTGAAGATATTTTTTTGTGAGGTTTTTTATCCATTTCCTATTAGGTTCTTGATAGATTTTCCATGCGAGTTTGGCCCCTAAAGCCATATAATGCCATTTTATATTTTTGATACCTAATCCATCTTCTTTGAGTGACCTACATATCTTATCATAGCTTATTAGAATCATCTTTTTATTTTCAGAAACTCCTTTCCAATACAAGATTTTTAGTTTCTTTTCTAATTTGTCTTTTGCGCCTTGCGAGAGGGGTAAGCAAGACATTTGATAAGTGGGAATTGCAGAGAATGGTGACTTGAGAAAGGTAGGCCTACCCATATTTGATATCCATTTCCCTTTCCTATTGTCCATTTTATGATCCATCTTCCTAACTAATGAATCACATAATTTATTTTTCCTACTATCTTTATCAAGAGGCATTCCCAAATATGTACAAGGGAACTCCCCTTTCTTAAAACCTAAAATTTGGCATATTTCTTGTTAGAGATTTGCATTAGTACTTAGGAAGAATATCTCAGACTTATCAAAATTAACACTTTGACCTGATGCCTTCATATATAAATTTAGGATTTTCTTATAATTTCTAGCTTCTGATTTTGCACTCTTACCCAATAACAAGGTATCATCAACAAATTGTTGGTGTGTAATATTAGGTACCCCATCAGTTACTTTGATTCCAAAGATCAGTCCTTTCTGGTTTTCCTTTGAGACATATCAAAAAAACCTTGTCTCAATCCCCTAGATATCTCAAAAAAACCTTCAGGTGTTCCATTGAATAGTAGAGAGATCATGGGAGTGGATATGTAGTGAAAGATAAGGTTAATCCATTATTTTGAGAATCCAAAAGCTTCCAGGAATTTACAAAGGAATCTCCAATCTACTTCATCGTATGCCTTTCAGATATCTAATTTGATAAGCATGCTAGATTTCTTGTTCTGTTGAACATAGTGAATAATTTATTGTACTATAATAATTCCATCAAAGATGGGTCTACTGGGAACAAACCTAGTTCTCTCTTCTAAGATGATAAGGGGTAATAATTTTTTATGCCTATTAGCAAGGGCTTTCGATAGGATTTTATAAATTGTGTTGCAAAGAGATATAGGTCTGAAATCTCCTAGCTCCTCGGTATCTTCCTTTTTGATATAAGTGTAAGGAATTTTTATTAATTTCTTTAAGTAATCTTCCTACTTTCCTAGTATTTTCAATTGCTTCCCACAATTTAGTTCCTCGAAAGTGCCAATATTTTTGAAAAAACTTGCCTAAAAACCATCTAGTCCAGGTGCTTTATCAAGATGTAATTGAAAGAGTGTTGACTTAATCTCCTCCATGGAGAAATTACTACTAAGGATACTATTATATTTTTCTAAAATTAGTTTGGTAATATTACTCAACAACTGTTGTTGTACATTTAAGTCAGAGAATTCCCAATTGTTTAGTGTATCTTTATAAAAGTTTACAAATTCTTTGCTCGATCTTGGGGCTTTTATATCATTTCACCTCTTCCATTTTATTATTTTTAGAATTATGTTGATACTTATCCTATATTTCTTACCATTGTGAAAGAACTTATAATTCCTATCTTCTTTGGATAACCAAGTGATCAGAACACAGTTCAGGATGGTCTAGATGAGGTTGACACAAGCAAAAATGAGAAAATACCAAAATCTAATTTTTCAGTATTTCATATGTTTTAGTAATTTTAATTTTTGGAGGTCTTTGTGGCATTTTCGGGGCTTCAAACTGCAAGATTTTTCCATGCAGGACTAAATCTAGAACTCTTGGAGACCTTTCTCACAAATTAAATGATTCACATTTCCAAGCTAGGAGTAGAAAGTTATGACTTCTTCAAGTAGGCCTAATTTTGTATATAATATTTTGATAGTTTTGGTAGTTTTTCTAGTATATTTTGTAATAAATATTATATGGAATTTTCATTTCCAAGGGATTTTGGTGACCCTTGGGATCCATAAGACTTTGTATAAACTTTAATTTTGAATGGAATGGATCACTTTTTGACTTGCAAAATCTATTATCAAATATTCCTATTTGCACTAAAACTAACAATATCACAAGTATTACACTAGGTATTGTAGTCCAAATTCATAATTCAAACTAGTGGTATTAGAGATTGTTCTCTCCTATATGTCTCATTGCATGCGGTCAACTTACTGAAGGTTGGGATTGAGCATGAGAGATCCCTTAGATTACCTTCCTTTGAGATGCACACGGTTGTAGATGAAAAAATAATAGATTGGCGGGATGGAAGAATCCTTCAAATTGCTAGTGGAAGAGGCATTAAACAAATTACATGAAGAAATTATTGAGAAGTTTGCATAGATTCTTCAAAATGAGAGTCACAGGGCAACCCGAATAATTCAATATTTGGCAGGAAAATCCCATTCAAAGTGGAGGTGAATTTTGATATTCCAACTTTTGAAGGGAAAATTGATGCAGACAGTGTTGATGACTGGTTGTCTAAATCAGAGAGATAATTTTGTGTTAATAATTTCTCAGATATTGAAAAGATCACCTTTGGCCTCCTCAAAGCTGAGAATCATGTGAATTTGGCATGGGAAGTTCACTCTACAGCTAAAGAAGTCCAAGATGGACAAAAATTTAGTGTGTTATTTGATGGTAGACCCACATGGGAAGAATTCATGGAGAATATAAAAGAGGAATATTACCCCAAAGATACCCATGAATATAAATTTATGCAATGGTGGTTGCTCTGGCAAAAGAAGGACCAATCAGTTTAGGAGTACACCAACACATTTCATGCTCTCTCTGCGAAGCTTGGTATCAAAGACTCAGAGAGACATCGAGTTTTGAAGTATTGAAGTGGTCTTCATAGATACATTAAGACCAAAATGGATTTCCTAAGTATAGAAACATTGTTTGGTGCTTTCAAATACACATCAAAAATTGAGGAGAAGTTCAAATAGAAAGGGAGGAGGGAGAATTCCTTGAACAACAAATGGAAAGGTGAAAGTAGTAAGTCTACATGAAAACAAACAACCAAGGAGGTATCTCAAAATTAACCAATAAAGAAGACAAGGGATATGAATAAAAGAGGACATGAATCAGGTATGTGGTGTGAAGCCAATAAAAGTCCCTCCCATAACACTAAAGATTGCAGAACTATAAAGAATTTAATGATGGAGACCCATGAGAAACTTGGTGCAGGAGCACACCTAGGCTAACCTCCATGTTTTAGTAATTTTTGGCTTGTACTTGACATTGGCCAAGTCAAGATAGTTAGGTTGTTTTTGGACCTTAGAAGGTCATTGCAATTTGGGCTAAGTGAGTTAGTCATTAGGACTGAGGTCACTAAATTAGCCATTGTTAGTAGTTTTTAGTTTTCTTAGGCTTAGTTGCTTAATGTTGGATTTGAGCCATGAATGTGTCTTAAACAAATAAATGATGTCATAGAGATTCCATAAGGCCTTAAATGGTCTTGTATCCTTGAAATGAAGAGGTTAGAGGTCCTAAAACTTAGGGAGGAGGCATAATGGCAAAGATGCCAAAAGTTGCTAAAATGTTGCTATGACAACATTTGCAATAATTGCAAATGTCGCATGCAACTCGGTTACCTTGGATCCCCCTATGAAATAGGAGTGGGGAATCTACCAAAAAGGCCTAGAAACATGGAATGAGGCATCTAATGTGAAGAGAGGCTCGAATCTCGATAGGAGGAGACATTGTAACAAGTTTTGAGATTGAATAGAACTCTGCAACTCTGTGTTTTTCAGAGAATCCAAGCATTTGTGTGTGACAGTGATATCCAATGGATTAAATGCCCTGAATTAGTTGTTGTTTTGTGTTCTTAGGATAGTTTATAGTGTTTTTCATTCATTGATCTAGTAGTTTGGAGTTAGTCCAGGGTCGTAGTTAAATTGTTTTCAATCTAGAGGGTCCACTGGTCCTGTCCTGACCAGTCAGTCAGTTCATGGATCCCCCATGAAAACTAACCATGGGATCTTCTTGAAAGTGGTTGGATATGAAAGGGGAGTCACTAGTATGTACATATCTAGGATTAGGAGTCATGAAAGGTTGAGTTTCTATTTTTAGTACCAAGCCCTAGGCGAGCATACACTGTCCAGTTAGAGGTTTGGGAGATGAAAGATTGAGCATATCTTGCAGGGTAGTGAAGCACTGTACATACTAGGTATAGTTTCAGATAGGGCATAGTCATATCTTGACATGCTAGAAGGATTGAGTTCTTACCAATCCATTTGACCAATTTTTGAGCACGTTTTCAACTAGGTTGCAGACAGTCCTAGAAATTAGGCCTATTAGCCCTATTGGACCTAGATTGTAGGAACACTATGTACGGAGGGATTGGGAAACTAAAACCTTCAAAATCTCTTGTAAAGTGATAAAGGGTATCTGAATGTGTGACTAGTTTTTCAACTTCTTTGGGAAAGTTTTGGAAGAAGTGGGAAAAACACACTGTAAAAGGCTACAAGGAAATAAGCCCAATTAGGCCTCTTGAAGACATAAACTTGGACTCGAATGAAAATGGTCATGAGATCCCTCAAAATGGATCCAAAAGGAAGTAAATGGAATGTTTCCATGATGATGATGACCCCTGAAATGAATCTTTGAATGCTAGAGTGGAGTTGGCACTTAGATCTTTCTAGGTGTAGTGGGAGAAGTGAAGATTTGAACTAACTAAAAGGTGTTAGTCTTTCAAGGTGAAGCACATGAGTTGAGAAATCTTAGAGAAGAGTTGGAATTGGAATTAGTTAATAATATAAGCTAATTATGACCCAGAGGAGATTAGGTTCCTAGAAGAGACAAGCTAAGGTCTCTTGGTTGAAGTGCTAGCAAGCCTTGGAACACTCACATCATATTGGTATCAGAGCCAGGTTGAGATCAGGCTTGTGGTGGATGTTTCAGCCTACTGAATCAGTTGGAGAGAATACACCATTTGGATCAATAGAAGAAAAAACCATGGTGACTAACACTAAGTTATCCAAAAAGGTGGATGAGCAAGAAGAAGACAACAAGTTGTTAAGAGAAAGGTTGTCTCAAATGGAGCAACTCTTGGGAGAAGTCCAAGACAAAGTTGAGAAGATGAAAGATAAGATAGATCAGAAAGAAGAATAAGAATCAATGGAAAAGGGAGTGGATGTAGAAGAGGAAGTTCCAACCCCTGACCCTGTCAGTGACCAAGAACCCTTCTTAAAGGCACTAAAGGCTTTAAGTGGCAAAGCTTTAGAGGGTGTACCACTTTTTAGTGGACAAATGTGATCCAGATTCAGTTGTGGATTGGATTGACAGTATAGAGAACCATTTCTAATGTGATGGTATCATAGAGGCCCAAAACGTGAGTGTGTCCAAGTCAAGGTTGAGAGGATCAACTCTCACATGGTGGAAGTTTGTTCAAAATAAGAGGGAGAAAGAAGGAAAGAGTCCTATAGTCTCATGGAAGGGCATGGTGACTAAGTTCAAGTAGACTTACTTTCCTGATGATTATGAGATTCAGCTGCATAGAACAAGACACAATCTTAGACAATTTTTTTTGGATGTCCAAGCATACACCAAAGAGTTCCAAAAGTTGTGCTTAAGATCACAAGTGGTGGAGGATGAAAGAATTAAGCTAGCTAGATATTTGAATGGACTTAAGTGGTCTATTCAAGAAGACATGAGTCTTGTGAACTTCAAAACCATTCACCAATGTTATCAAATGGCCTTAAAGATAGAGGAGAAAGGCAAAAGAAAACAGGAGCAAACCTCCAAAGGAAGAGGTAGAGGAAGGGATAATAGAGGATCAAGAGGTGACTATGGTGGAAGAAGTTCAGAATCAAGGACACAAGGAGAAGTCAAGTACACTAAGAAGCAAGAGGGAAGTTCTAGTAGAGGTGGTAGAGGAAGGAACTCAAACTTCAGAGGAAGAAGTGGTGGACAAGGAAGAGGCAATTACTTTGCCAATATGAAATTCTATCATTGCAACCAAATGGGACACCATGCCTATAGGTGTCCTGAGAAGGGTATTACTTCTCAAGGAGGCAAAAAGAAAAATAATTTAGTTCATGAATAGACAAGTGCAATAGAGTCACACTCTAAGGTACCACTGAATTTAGAAGAAGGTGAGAACCTCATGATGAGGAGAACATTGATCAAGGAGCTGGTTAAAGAAGAGCCCAGCCAAAGAAGGTCCCTATTTAGAATCAAATGTAAGGTGATGGGAAAAGTATGTAGAGTCATAGTGGACTCAGGTTCTACTGACAACATTGTGTCAGAAGAAGCAACCAGCAAGTTAGGCATGATAAGGATACCTCATACCCATCCTTACAAGGTCACATGGCTCAATAAGGGACAACATGTCTTAGTCAACGAGCAAGCTTGGGTAGAGTTCTCTATAGGGAGATATAAGGACAAAGTTCTATGTGATGTACTACCCATGGATGCATGTCACTTGCTCCTAGGTAGACCATGGAAATTTGACCTCCAAGCTATCCATGATGGAGTGAAGAACTCCTATACATTCAAGAAGGATAAAGTAACTTTCAAAATCCAATCATTGTTAGAAGATGCAGATGTGAAGACAACAGGTCCTAATGTGCTCATGGTGGGTGAAAAAGAGTTCATAAAATCCATTGAAGAAGGAGAAGGAGTTGGCTATGCATTGGTGCTAAGGCCAAGAGAAAAGAATGAAGAAAAAGGAGACAAGAAACCAGAGATACCTAAGGAGATACAAAGTATGTTGCAGACTTATGAAGGTATAGTAAGTGATGGACAACCATCAACATTACCCCCTACAAGAGCCATAAGTCATAGGATAAAATTCATACCCGGAGCTACCCTACCTAATAAGGCAGCTTACAAGATGAACCCTCAACAAAATGAGGAAATTTCTAGGCAAATAGAAGAACTCCTTAACCAATGCCTTATCAAGAAAAGCATTAGCCCTTGTGTAGTACCTACTATCCTAGCACCAAAGAAAGGAGGAAAATGGAGGCTTTGTATTGATTCAAGAACCATAAATAGGATAACCATTAGGTATAGGTTTCCCATACCTAGGATTGAAGACCTAATGGATTGTCTAGGTGAAGCCAAGTACTATAGCAAGATAGACTTGAAGAGTGGGTATCACCAAATTAGGATACATCAGGGAGATGAATGGAAGACATCATTCAAAACCAATGAAGATTTGTATGAATGGCTTGCCATGCCATTTGGACTGTATAATGCCCCCTCCACATTCATGAGGCTCATGAATGAAGTCCTCAAAGACTACATTGGAAAATTTGTAGGAGTATATCTTGATGATATACTGATTTATAGTAGGACAAGAGAGGAGCATCTTCAACACCTTGAGATTGTCTTCAAGAAGCTGCATGAAGAGAAGTTGATGATCAACTTGGAAAAATGTGAGTTCATCAAAATAGAGCTAGTGTACCTTGGGTTTGTTCTCTCTCATGGCAATATAAAAATGGACAAAAGTAAAGTGGAAGCCATCATGAATTGGCCTACTCCAAGGACAACAATAGAGGTAAAAAAATTTCATGGCCTTGATCACTATTATAGGAAGTTTATAAGGCAGTTTAGTGCTATTTGTGCTCCTATGTTGGACACAATCAAAGGAGGAATGAAGACTAAGTTCATGTGGAATGAACAAGCCAATAAGAGCTTTGAGTTATTGAAAGAAAAGATTTCTACCCAACCTGTCTTAGTCTTGCCAAGCTTTGAGAAGCTTTTCACCATTGAATGTGATGCAAGCAATGTGGCTATTAGAGCTGTCCTAAGCCAAGAGGGAAGACCAATATCATTTCATTCAGAAAAGTTGAGTGAAGCCAAGAGGAAGTATTCTTTCTATGACCTTGAGATGTATGCATTGGTTCAGGATTTAAGGAAATGGAGACACTATTTACTCCCTAAGGAGTTCATAGTCTACTCGAATAATCAAGCTTTGAGTTTCTTGAACTCTCAATAAAATTTAAGTCACAAGCAGATGAAGTGGGTTGAGTACCTACAAGCTTATACCTTTAATATCAAACACAAGAAAGGTGTCCTCAATAAAGTGGTAGATGCATTTCTAGAAGAGCTCTCACAATTCAAGAAATTCAGTTGAGGAGTATGGGAATAGATCACTTCAAGGATCTATATGCTGATGATGAAGACTTTGCAGACATTTAAAAGGTATGAGCTGAATTCAAGAATCATTTTCATAGAAAGTATGTTGAATACACTTTGCAAAGTAACCTTTTGTTTAAAGGAAATCAATTGTGTCCCTAGAGGGTCTATTAGGGAGAACTTAATCCAAGAAAAGCACAATGGTGCATTGAGTGGTCACTTTGGGATCACTAAGACCCAAGAACTTGTTCAAAGATTCTATTATTGGCCAAGGATGAATCTTGATGTTAGGAGGTATATGGAAAGTTGCATTGTATGTCAAAGAGAAAAAGGTACTTCTTCAAATGTAGGCCTTTATTAGCCACTACCTATTCCCACTAGGCCATGGGAATGCTTGAGCATGGATTTTGTAGTTGGGTTACCCAAGACAAAACAAGGCATGTATAGTGTTTATGTAGTTGTGGAAAGATTCAACAAGATGGCTCACTTTGTGCCATGCAAGACCACTAATGATGCTAGCCAAATATCCTCTCTCTTCTTCCAAGAGATATTAAGAATCCATGGGTTACCTATGAGCATTATGTCAGATAGAGACACTAAATTTATGAGGCATTTTTGGAAGATTCTTTGGCAAAGATTGGGCAGTAATTTATCCTTTGGGTTTGCATACCATCCCCAAACTGATGGTCAGACTGAAGTGGTGAATAGGAGCCTTGGAAATATATTAAGGTGCTTGACCAAGGAATATGGTATACAATGGGATTAGTTGATTGGGCAAGCTGAGTATGCCTACAATGACACCATAAATCGGTCAACAGGGAAGAGCCCCTTTGAGATAGTATATGGATTGCATCCTAGAGGAGTCTATGAGTTGAGAGTCTTGAAGGATGGAGTGAAGAAAAGTGAATATGCAGATGATTTTTTCTATGTAATGCAGGAGATACATGATGCAGTCAGGAAGACTTTGACAGAGAATACTATGAAGCATAAGAGTAAAGTTGATGAGAGTAGGAAAACAGTTCAGTTCAATGTGGGTGACATGGTCAAGGTGCATCTTAATAAGTCAATACTTCAAAATGGAGTCCCTCACAAGTTTCCAATGAGAAGGATAAGTCTCTGTCCTATCTTAGCTAAGTATGGTGATAATACATTTAGAGTTGAGCTTCTGGAAGACAGTGGACTGTCACCTATTTTTAATATTGCAGACTTAGTCCATTACAAACAACCACAACAAGACATGGATCAGAGTCTCCAAGAAGTGATTAGAGATGTGGAAGATCTCCAATTATCCCCTGCTACAGTCACAAGAGCTGACAATGTATTAGACACTAGAGTCTACAAACATACTAGAACCAAAGAATACAAAGAACACTTGATAAAGAAGCATGGTCAAACAAATGCTGATGTCGTATGGGTAAAAGAATCAGAGTTCAAGAAGATGGGGATTGATCCAAGCATCCTCAATCCAAGGGTGGATTGAACTTTTTGTTTTGGGGAGGATGGTGCAGGAGCACACCTAGGCTAACCTCCATGTT
>MU223785.1:1575788-1599946 GCA_018584345.1 Thuja plicata | reverse complement strand
TTAGATCTTTCTAGGTGTAGTGGGAGAAGTGAAGATTTGAACTAACTAAAAGGTGTTAGTCTTTCAAGGTGAAGCACATGAGTTGAGAAATCTTAGAGAAGAGTTGGAATTGGACTTAGTTAATCATCTAATCCAATTAGGAACTAGAGGAGATTAGGCTCCTAGAAGAGACAAGCTAAGGTCTCTTGGTTGAAGTGCTAGCAAGCCTTGGAACACTCACATCAAAACTATTGAGCCCGAGGTGATAAAATCTTGAAAATATAAAGAAGAGGAAAAAATAATTGAGGCTGACCCATATACTACAATAGCCACTACAAAGGTATTTCCCCATGATGACAAAGAAATATTATTCCATTCACTGATGTGGGTCGAAGGAAAGGCCTTGCATTTTATTGTTTACAGTGGTAGTCAAAAGAATTTGATATCTATTGAGACTGTTAAAAGATTGAATCTGAAGAATACATCACACCCACAACCATATTATATGGGATGGGTGAGCCAAGGGGGAGATATTCAAGTAAACAATCAATGCCATCTTTCATATTCCATAAAAATATTCAAAGATGAGGTGTTTTGCGATGTAGCTCCTCTTGATGTGTGTGATATTTTGTTTGGGAAACCATACATGTATCAACCCCATGGGGTGTATGAGCTTAGGCCACAAAGTGTGATAATAAAATTGGGCAGACATAAGTACCAGATACCAGAGGTATGTCCTGCACACTCTGCATCTTTGATTAGTACAAAATAATTTAGAAGATTAATTGCCCAAGATGGTGCATTTTTGTTATTGATGATTCGTTCTAAGGGAGAAAAACAAACTGTATGTAATTCCCATGCAACTGTGACCATCACAACAAAACAATGAAGGTCAATGGTTCATATTTTAACAAATTATCAGAATGTGTTTGAGTTACCAAGATAGTTACTCTCACACTGCTAAGTTAGACATTCTATTGATTTGATACCAGTAACTCCATTGCCTAATGAGCCCATATATAGGAGGTTAGTATTAGAAAATGTTGAGATCAAAAGGAAGATACAAGAATTGATTCAGAAAGGACATATCTGCCCAAGTGCATCTCCTTGCACGGTAGCCCAATTGTTCTTGCAAAGAAAAAGGGTGAAATATGGAGACTTTGTATTGATTATAGGGCATTGAATAAGATCATTGTAAAAAATAGATATCCAATTCCTCAGATAGATGATCTCCTAGACCATCTTAGAGAGGCAAAATTATTCACTAAAACTGATTTGAAATCCAGGTAACATCAAGTACCAATTGATCTAGTAGATGAATGGAAGACTACTTTTAAATCTAAGGAGGGATTATTTGAATGGTTGGTGATGCCTTTTGGCCTCACAAATGCTCTAGCCACATTTATGAGGATGATGAAAGATGTACTCAAGTCATTCACTGATTCTTTTGTATCTATATATCTAGATGACATTCTCATTTTTAGCAAAACTTGGGAAGAGCACTTGCAACATGTGGAACAAGTATTTTCAGCCTTGTAAGACCATGGACTCTATGCAAACAAGGAAAAATTCTCTTTTGGCATGCAGATTATTGACTATTTGGGTTATGTTATTGACAATGAGGGTGTTCATGTTGATCCTAAAAAGATACAAGTAATTAAAGACTAGCCCGCTCCAAGAAACCTCATAGAGTTGTGTAGCTTATTGGGGTTGGATAACTTTTATCGCAGATTTGTGTTTGGGTTTTCACATTTGTCTTGACCTTTAAATAATTCCCTGTGAGGAGGAGTGCAAGAAAAGTTCAAGTGGATAGGTGGTCAACAACAAGCATTCAAGGAGTTAAAATAGAGATTATGTTATACACTAGTTTTATCTCTTCCTGATTTATAACAGTCTTTTAAAACACAAACTGATGCATTAGAATATGCCCTAGGAGCAGTCCTCATGAAGCATGGACATTTGGTTTCCTTCCATAGTGAGACCTTTTCTGATACAGTGCATAGGTATACCACCTATGATAAATAATTATATGTCATTGTTCAAGCTTGCAAACACAAGAATCATTATATTTTGGGCAAGGAAACTACCATCCACATAGATCACAAATTGCTTCAATTTTTGCAAACACTAGGAAAATTGCAAAATGATAGACACCAAAGGTGATCAACCTATCTTCAACAATTTCATCTTAATATTCATCATAAGAAAGGAAGCACCGATAAGGTAGAAGATTGTTTGAGCATGCCTCCACTTGCAGGTATAAGCATGGTGTTAGAATCATGTGGTCACCAAAAATAAACTTGGACTCACTTATATGGACATGATAATGAATTTTCTGATGTATATACTCAGCTTGTGGAAGGTAAACATGTGAATGATTTTTTTTGCAAGATGGAATGCTTTGCCACTTTGGACAAATTTGTGTGCCTGAGGTGGAATGAAAGAAATTGATATGGGAAGTTCACTACAACAAGGTTGTAGGATATTTTGGAATAGGTAAGACTACTGCTATACTTCAAAGATATTTTTATTGGCCAAAAATGAAAAATGATGTGATTGCATACATTCAAGCTTGTACAACATGTGCCATTGAAAATCCTGTAAATCATAAGTTTGGTTTATATTTACCACTTCCTATTCCAGAAAAGCCTTGGCATTCAATTTTTATGTATTTTATGTCTTGTTTTCCTACCACTAGATGGGGGCATGCTTGTGTATATGTTGTAGTAGATAGATTTTCAAAAATGACTATCTTGGTGGCCTGTAGAAAGGCAATATCTACAGAAGGCACTATAAAGCTCTTCTTTGATCATGTTTGGGTTTATTTTGGGCTACCAAGCAACATTATTTCAAATAGGGATAGTAGATTTCTCAAAAAAATTTGGTCTTCATTATGGGAAATGATGGACACAAAACTAACAAAGTCTACTACATTCCACCCTTAGACAGATGGTCAAACTGAGGTCGTCAATAGAATGATAATTCAAATCCTGTGTATGTATCAATCAAAACATCTCTATACATGGGATGACTACCTTCCATATGTACAACATAGCTACAATAGGTAAATTCACAGTTCAACTGGCCATAGACCATTTGAAGTTTGTCTTTGATATCAGTCATTAGCACTAATAAATGTTTCTATACCAGTTATGTAGCCTGATTTGGTTCCATGCTTGGATAAGGAGAAGGAAAAAGTGATGAATTTCACTAACAAAATTCATCATTTGCAGCAACAAGTTCATAAACTTTTGGATCAGACCAGTAAGAAGTATAAAAAGAGGTATGATGAGCATTAGTCTCCTCATAATTTTCAAGTTGGGGATAAGGTATGGTTACATTTTTAGAAGGAGCATTTGCAAGGCCCTCATAGGAATCTCAGTCCTCTTCATTACGGTCCATTTAATATCATCAAGCATGTTGGTGAAAATGCATTTGTACTCAACTTGCCTCCATTTTTGGGTATTCATCCAGTCTTCAATGTAGAACTGTTGAAGCCTTATTTCCCTCCATTACTAGGCATTGTCGATGTTGCTGAGGAAATAAATCATATAGAATTAAATATAGAAGCTACTAATCCACTCCAAAGTGATCAAGTTGTGGAATTTGTTGTGAACAACTTAAAGAACTAGACTATTTATTTGTACCATGTGGTGGAAGCTGGCCAGTTTGCTCATCAAGGCAAGTGGCTAATGCATGAACAAATTCAGCTTTGTTTTCCACATCTACTGTAGAGTGTGGATGCAATAGGGCCCATTGTATCTCAAGGGGGTAGGAATGATCATAACACATATCAAAATGGTCTAGATGAGGTTGGCACAAGCAAAAATGAGAAAACACCAAAATCTAATTTTTTGGTATTTCCTATGTTTTAGTAATTTGCATTTTCGGAGGTCTTCTTGACATTTTAGGGGCTTGAAATTATAACTTTCCTCCATGGAAGTCTTAATATAGAACTCATGGAGACCTTTCCAACAAAGTAAACGGTTCGCATTTATGAGCTAGGAGTATAAAGTTACAACTTATCCAATTAGACCTAATTTTGTATATAATATTTTGATAGTTTTGGTAGTTTTTCTAGTATATTTTGTTATAAATATTATATGCACTTTTCATTTCATTTCCAAGGGATTCTGGTGACCCTTGGGATCCATTAGACTTTGTGTAAACTTTAATTTTGAATGGAATGGATCACTTTTTGAATTGCAAAATCTATTATCAAATTTTTCTATTTGCACTAAAACTAACTATATTGTAGGTATTACACTAGGTATGTAGTCTAAATTCATAATTTGGAACAGTTCTATTATATCTTGTTCTCTCTTGTATGTCCCATTGTACATGGTTAAATTACCAAAGGTTGGGATTGAGCATGAGTGATCCCTCAAATTACCTTCCTTTGAGACACACACGTCACAGGTGGAAAAACAACAGATTGACGGGATAGAAGAACCCTTCAAAATGCTAGTGGAAGAGGCATTAAACAAATGACATGAAGAAATGATTGAGGAGTTCTCACAGATGATTGAAAAATGAGATTCACGGCCAACTCGAAGAATTCACCATTTGGCGGACAAACCCCATTCAAAGTGTCGGTGAATTTTGATATTCCAACTTTTCAAGGGAGAATTGATGCAAATCTTGTTGATGACTGGTTTTCCAAATTGGAGAGATACTCTTGTGTTAATAATTTCTCAGATATTGAAAAGATCACCTTAGCCCTCAAAGTTGAGAATCATGCGAAATTGGCATTATAAGTTCACGCAACAACTAAAGAAGTCCAAGATGGATAGAAATTTAGTGTGTTATTTGATGGTAGAACCACATGGGAAGAATTCATGGAGCATATAAAAGAGGAATATTACCTCAAAGATACATATGAACAAAAATATATGCAATGGTAGTTGGTCCAAAAGAAGAAAGACCATCAGTTTAGGAGTACACAAACACATTTCATGCTCTCTTTGTGAAGCTTGGTATCAAAGACTCACAAAGACATCAAGTTTTGAAGTATCAAAGTGGTCTTCATAGATACATTCACACCAAAATGGATTTCTTGAATATCAAAACATTGTCCAGTGCTTTCAAATATGCATCAAAAATTGAGAAGTTCAAACAAAAAGGGAGGGAGAATTCCTTGAACAACAAATGAAAAGGTGAAAGTAGTAAGTATGCAGGAAAACAAATAGACAAGGAGGCATTTCCAAATTTACCAACAAAGAAGACATGGGGTGTGAAGAAAACAAGGAATAATTAGGTATGTGGTGTGAAGTCCATAAAAGTACCTCGTATAAAATAAAGATTTCAGAACCATAAAGAATTTAATGATGGAGACACATGAAGAAACTATTGAGCCTGAGGTGACAGAATCTTGCAAATATAAAGAAGAGGACAAATCATTGAGGTTGACCCATATGCCACAGTATCCATTGCAAAGGTATTGCCCTAGGATGATGAAGAGAGATTATTCCATTCACTAATGTGGGTCGAAGGAAAGGCTTTGCATTTTATTATTGACAGTGGTAGTCAAAATAATTTGATATCTGCTAAGACTATAAAAAGATTGAATCTGAAGACAACATCATTCCCACAACCATATTCTATGGGATGCGTGAGCCAAGGGGGAGATATTCAAGTAAAAAAGCAATGACATCTTTCATATACCATAAAATCATTCAAAGATGAGGTGAATTGTGATGCACCTCCTCTTGATGTGTGTGATATTTTGTTGGGGCAACCATACATGTATCAACACCATGGGGTGTATGAGTCTAGGCCACAGAGTATGGAAATCAAAATGGGTGGACAAAAGTACCTGATACCAGAGGTAAGTCCTGCACACTCTGCATATTTGATTACTGCAAAACAATATAGAAGATTAATTTCCCAAACTAGTACATTTGTGTTATTAATGATTCGTTATGAGGAAGAAAAAAATTGTATGTAATTCCCATGCCACCGTGCCCATCACAACAAAACAACAAAGGTAAATGGATCATATTTTAACAAAATATCAAAATGTGTTTGAGTTACCAACAAAATTTAGACATTATATTGATTGATACGAGAAAATCTATTGCCTAATGAGCCAGTATATCAAAGGTCAGTATTAGAAAATGATGAGATCAAAAGGAAGATACAAGAATTGATTTGGAAAGGACATATCTACCCAAGTACATCTCTATGAGGTAGCCCAATTGTTCTTGAAAAGAAAAAGGATGGAACATGGAGACTTCATATTGATTATAGGGCATTGAATAAGATCACGATGAAAAATAGATATCCAATTCCTTGGATAGCTGATCTCTTAGACCAGCTTAGAGGGGAAAAATTCTTCACTAAATTTGATTTGAAATATGGGTACCATCAAGTACCAATTGATCTAGTAGATGTATGGAAGATTGCTTTTAAATCTAAGGAGGGATTATTCAATGTTTGGTGATGCCTTTTGGCCTCACGAATGCTCCAACCACATTTATGAGGATGATGAATGATGTACTCAGGCCATTCACTAATTATTTTGTAGTTGTATATCTAGATGACATTATGATTTTTAGCAAAACTTGGGAAGAGAACTTGCAACATGTGGAACAAGTATTTTCAGCCTTGCAAGACTGTAGACTCTATTCAAACAAGAAAAAAATCTTTTGGTATGTAGCTCATTAAGTATTTGGGATATGTTATTGATAGTGAGGGTGTTCATGTTTATCCTAAAAAAGATACAATTAATTAAAGACTAGCCCGCTCCAAGAAACCTCATAGAAATGCGTAGCTTCTCAAGGTTGGCTAAATTTTATCACAGATTTATGTTTGGGTTTTCACATTCGTCTTGGTCTTTAAATCAGTCCATACGAGGAGTGAAATAAAATTTCAAGTGGACAAGTGCTCAACAACAAGCATTCAAGGAGTTAAAACAGAGATTATGTTATGCACCAGTTTTATCTCTTCCTGATTTACAACAGTCTTTTGAAATACAAATGGATGCATCAGAATATGCCCTAGGAGCAGTCCTCATGCAACATAGACATCTAGTTGCCTACCATAGTGAGACCTTTTTTGATACAGTGTGTAGGTATTCCACCTATGATAAAGAATTATATGTCATTGTTCAAGCTTGTAAGGAATGGAAGCATTATATTTTGGGAAAGGAAAATTTCATCCACACGGATCACAAACCTCTTCAATTTTTGCAAACACAAGGAAAATTGCAAAATGATAAACACCAAAGGTGGTCAACCTATCTTTAAAAATTTCATCTCAATATTCACCATAAGAAAGGAAGCACCAATAAGGTAGCAGATTGTTTGAGAAGGCCTCCAATTATAGGTATAAGCATGGTATTAGAATCATGTGGTCACCAAACATAAACTTGGGCTCACTTATATGGACATGATAATAAATTTTCTTATGTATATACTGAGTTGGTGGAAGGTAAACACGTGGATGCTTTTTATTTGCAAGATGGAATACTTTGCCACCTTGGCCAAATCTGCATGCTTGAGGCGAAACACAAGAAATTGATATGGGAAGCTTACTACATCAAGGTTGCATGATATTTTGGAATAGGTAAGACTACTACTATACTTTGAAGATATTTTTATTAGCCAAAAATTAAAAATGATGTGATTGCATACATTCAAGATTGTACAACATGTGTCATTGCAAAGCTTGAAAATTGTAAGTTTGGTTTATATTTACCTCTTCCTATTCCAGAAAAACCTTGGCATTCAATTTATATGGATTTTATGTCTAGTCTTCCAACCACTATATGGTGGCATGATTATGTATATGTTATAGTAGATAAAATATCAAAAATGGAAATCTTGGTGGCTTGTAGAAAGGCAATATTTGTAGAAGACATTGCAAAGCTCTTCTTTGAGCATGTTTGGGTTTATTTTGTGCTACCAAGAAATATTATTTCAAATAGAGAGATGATTTCTCAAAAAAATTTGGTGTTCATTAGGGGCAATGACGGACACAAAACTAACAAAGTCTACTACATTCCACCCTCAAACAAATGGTCAAACTGAGGTCGTCAATAGAATGATCTTTCAAATCATGAATATGTATCACTCAAAACATCCTTGTACATGGGATGAAAACCTTCCATATGTACAACATAGGTAAAATAGGGTGACTCACAGTTCAACTGGCCATAGTTTGTTTGAAGTTTGTCTTGGATATCAACCATTAGCACTAATAAATGTTTCTATACCAGTTATGCAACCTGATTTGGTTCTATGCTTGGATAAGGAGAAGGAAAAAGTGATGAAGTTCATTGATAGAATTCATCATTTGCAACAACTGGTTCATAAAATTTTGGAGCAGACCACTAAGTATAAATAGAGGCATGATGAGCATCTGTCTCCTCATCATTTTCAAGTCGAGAATAAGGTATGGTTGCATTTACAGAAGGAGTGTTTGGAAGGCTCTCACAAAAAGCTTCATCCTCTTCTTTATGGTCCATATAAGATCATCAAGAAAGTTGGTGAAAATGCATTTGAACTCAACTTGCCTCCATTTTTGGGTATTCATCCAGTCTTCAATGTAGAACTTTTGAAGCCTTATTTCCCTCCACTACTAGACATTGTCAACGTTGCTGAGGAAATTAGTCATACATAATTAAATCTAGAAGTTTCTAATCCACTCCAAATTGATCAAATTGTGGATTTTGTTGTGAATAACTTAAAGAAATATACTATTTGTTTGTACTGTGTG
Organism: Thuja plicata; assembly: GCA_018584345.1. Lineage (NCBI taxonomy): Eukaryota > Viridiplantae > Streptophyta > Pinopsida > Cupressales > Cupressaceae > Thuja > Thuja plicata. Next base: position 1,591,249 of record MU223785.1, on the reverse strand, counting down.
GTACAAGCTGGTCAGTTTTTGCATCAGGGCAAGTGGCTTACGCGTGAACAAATTCGACTTCATTTTCCGCATCTACTACATAGTGTGGATGCAATGGGGCCCATTGCCTCTCAAAGGGGGATGAATGATTAGAACATGGTTTAGGATGGTCTAGAAGAGGTTGGCACAATAAAAAATGGGAAAATACAGAAATCTAATTTTTTGGTATTTCCTATGTTTTAGTAATTTGTATTTTCAGGGGTCTTCGTGGCATTTTAGGGGCTTTAAACCATAAGATTTGTCTATGGATTTTTGAATCTAGAACTCTTGGAGACCTTTCCAACTAAGTAAATGATTCTCATTTCTAAGTTAGGAGTAGAAATTTATGATTTCTCTAAGTAGACCTAATTTTGTATAAAATATTTTGATAGTTTTGGTTGTTTTTCTAGTATATTTTGTAAAAAATATTATATGGACTTTTTATTTTCATTTCCAAGGGATTATGGTGTCCGTTGGGATCGATAAGAATTTGTATAAACTTCAATTTCAAATAGAATGGAACACTTTTTGACTTGCAAAATCTATTATCAAATTTTGCTATTTACACTAAAACTAACAATACCACAAGTATCACACGAGGTATTGTAGTCCGAATTCACAATTTGGATCACCAAGTTTCTCTAGATTTTTGTTTCCAGTAGATCTCCTCTTTAGATAAAAGTTCCTCATATTTTTGGAGCAATTCCTTTTCCTTCCAGTACTTATCTTTATCCATACCAATTCTTATTACTTCATCATTCAATTCTTGAATGTTCTTTTCTACCTCATTTTTTTCTTTAAAAATATTTTTGAAATGTGTCTTGTTCCAGTCTAAAATCTTAATTTTTAAGGCCTTTAATTTTGACACAAAGCAGAACATTTTTGACCCTTCAAAACTTTCTTCCTTCCACCATTGTTCTACTAAACCTAAGAAATGTCTATTTTGGTACCACATATTTTGAAATTTAAATGGGTTTTTTGAAGGCTTGCCTTCTTCTATAATGTCTAGTCTAACCTGGAAATGGCCTAATCCATGAATTTCAAGAGTAGATACAAAAAATGTGTTATTAAAGGATCCAAGATCTCCTAAAAACATAAATCTATCCAAATTTTCCGCTATATTACTAAAGCCTTCTCCTCTATTGTTCCAAGTGAAGATGACGTTATTCATTTTAATGTCTATAATGCTATTGATAGTTATCCATTCTCTAAAATCTTTAAGAGATTGTGATTCACGTTGGATACCACCAGTTTTCTCACTTATATCCATAATTGTGTATAAATCACCCCCCAAAACATAATTTATATCCTTATGAAGATTATAGTAATTTTCAATTTCTTTCCATAAGTTCTTTTTAAAACTGGTATTGATTGGACCTTATAAATTGATTAAGAAGAAGTTTAAAGCACTTTTAACACTGCACACCCAACCTCCCATTTAGTTATATTTCTTAATGACTATTTAAATATTAACATTCCTAGGGTCCCAACACATGGCTATTCCTCCCGATGCTTCTTCCACATCTACACTCTCAGTTCTCCATATTCCCAATTTCGTGCTAAGTTTATTCATTTCTTCTTTATTTAGTTTGGTTTCTTGAATAAGAATGATTTCAGATTCTAATAAATTCAGATTATGCTTTATTAAGAATTTTTTAGAGGCGTTTAGATCCCTAACATTCCAATTAGTGAGATTCATTTCTCCTTGGGAAGGAACTTCCCCTTCCCTACATGAAATAGTGTGGTAATTTTAGCCCGATTCCCAGCTTCCTCGTTCATTTTCCTTAAATCCACCAAAGATTTCCTTACTCATTTTTTTTTCAATTTCCCACAATTCGGGCTACCAATCCCAATGCAAGTCTCAAAAATGCCTAATATACCTCCATTTTAATTGCCCCTATAACCATTTGATCTAGAAGAACCTCCTTATCCATCTCAGTCTCTATTTCCAATTCTCTACCTATCTTCTTAGTAAAGGATTTGATAAATGACCATCCCATATGTTAATTAGTTTCTCCCTCAACTTCCTCCATTACAAATTCTTCATCCATCTCTTCATAAATTCTCATCATGTTATAAATTTCCTCTAATTCCCAAGGAATCTGACATATCTCTTTAGTATTATTGGCTGGACCTAGGGCTAGATTATCCTCCTTAGATGCTGGATCATTGTATAGAGTAATTTCCTTTCTATTCTATGCCAATCTGAAGTCGATATCTTTTGTCTCATGAAGCGTATGGATTGTTATGTTATTATGATTTATCAAGTTATACCAACAAGCTATCTCTTCTCTAACCTCATTGTAAACAGTGATAATCTCCCCTAGTAAATCTCTTAAAATAATCATATTCATCTCCATCCTCCCATATATCTCTTCTCAAGAAAGGTACAAATCTATTGTATTTGAAGAGGATTCTATAAAAAATAGTGAATTCATTAACGAGTGTTCATGATTCTTAGCTCTATACTCCAAATGATTAATATGCAGAGTGTTGTATCCTGCTCCACCCTGTCTATCATCCTTGTGTTTTGTTGTGAACCAAATTGAATCCTCTTAATCGTTCTTTCCTCTATTTCTTTGCAAAAGTGTATATCTGTGTCTTCGAATCCTTTACCTTCACTAATTCTAATTCCTCTGATATCTTATTGCTTCTCCACATTAAACTTTTCTGCATCAACAAGGTCCTCTGCAATGCTCCCTACTATTATGTCAAGGATCTCATTACTTAGATTTTCAATACCTACTGGTATATCCTCTTTCCTTATTTCGGCTTCCTTCAATATATCCTTATAATCAAATTCTTCTAAGAGTGATTTACTAGGCCACCTCCTATCACCGACTTTCTTCCCCTCACTTCCCTCTTTCCCTATCTTATTTTTCATTCTAGGGATAAATTCCTTATCATCTTCTACAATATCTCCCTCTTTCCTCTCTGAATCTATCAAAGAAAGTATCATTTCCTTTAATTTACAATATGAAGGGGAAGAAACTTGGTTTATCTCAATACATCTTGTCATATTAAGACCATCCCTTTTAGATACATTGTCATTCTACAGTGGGGGGTTAACATGTGCTTGGGGAGGGCTAGGATTATATCTATCTACTTGGTTAATGATAAATCTTCCATGCTCCTTATTTAGTTGGATCTGAATGTTTGATGGAGCCCCCTTTTGAAGAATATTAAATTATTTCTCCTGGTTATCTCTATCCCTAATCTTATTTAAGGGCTCATCAGTATTTTGTCTTTTTTAAATCTTTGACGTATTTAAAATAACTTTATCACGAATCTCCCCTTTATATATTTTAGGTTTCAACATGTAAATTGTTTGGTTAGTGATGATTTTTATTGGATTTAACATTTGTGAACTTAGCTCCAGGTTAACTAAAATTTTAACATCGGAAGAAGATACATAATTTTCCTCTAAACCTTCAAAACCTCCTAGAATATCTCCTATTCTCATCAGAATGTAACTGTTCAATAATTCTACAGGTAGGTTGGGAATAATAATCCATCTAGGTGCTCTGATATTATGAAAATCCTTTGATTTGAAATTTTGTTTCCACTCTAAGAATTTAAGGTTATACCTTTTGAAGTAAATTGGCTTCCCATATAAGAGTTGTTTTTTCAATAACATTTTCTTACAGTCAATAAAAAAGAAATATTCATCTAGGGTAGTAATACTTACCTGATCCCTGAATGTTTCCTCGAGCCAACGAGAAATGAAATTCATGAAGGATCCAAATCTGCACCATTTCACAAACATGCCATGATTTTTGTAATAATACCGAATTCCTTCAGTGTAACAATTTCTAATAATAATATTATTTACCTCCTCCTTGTTGGTTTGGAATTGCCTCCATGCTTTGTATTTCCAGATGGTCTTGGGGACGTAATAGGGTTTCTGTAATTCTGCTCAAGGTTTTTGGAAGCTTTAGAAACCTCCTTTATAAATCTATAACTACCATGCTTATGCTCAGGAGATGGGTTTTTCCTGGGCCTAGGATATCTGGTTGGCCGAATGTGAGTATCCATAGGGATCAAAGTTTTTTTTAAGTGATGAGGCCTTTCAGATGAAATTCTTCCAAACGGGGTTTTTTGGATCCCTAAGAAAATCTTGGTATCTTTCTCAAAATGGGAATACTCATAATCCAATGAGTTCATTCCTTCTTTCACCCACTTTTTCCAATGTAGCCCTAGTTTCCAATTTTCATTTTTTCCTACGACCTCTCACTAGATGCCATCTTTTATTTTCCTCCATAGGCAATTTGTTAGTTTTAGATCTAGGGTTTCTCTACCCCTCATTCTGCACCCTATCTCTATTTGCATATATAGAGTCTTTATGCCACTTTTTTGGTTGGTAATCCTTGAATCTCGGTGGGGGGAGCCCTGAAACCCTAGGTCAATTTAATGCAGAATGCCCAATTCACATTGATGGGATAAGTGCAACATTTCTTGAGGCAGATTTTTCATTCTGATATTTGATGATTTCCTTTGGAGAAAGAATGAGGATCGAATTGAGTAAAGAAAAATGGTTTACCACTCTTGGAAACCCTTTCTTAGACCCAACTTTACAATATTTTGTCCTTAAAAAAAATCAAACTTCTTTTTTGATTTCGCATATGCATTCGCCAACAAAGCCATTTTTTTAATCTAGCAATAATGGAGAGTTCTTTAGTTGTTTAAGGTAGGATGTAAAGCGGAATCAATTTAATTTAATTTATGTTGAGTTAGGGTCATTTAGTTGGGTTTTAATTTATTGTCTTAAGTGGCTTTTATTTAGCCTCTTTGTCATGTGTGAAAAGTGACTTTATATTATGAAAATAGAGTTCATTTTCAACACCTAGAAAATTTGAACTCCAAATTTGCAAAAACCCTCTTTGTGAAAATTTAATTTTTTTCTTGTTGGAGTGATTTCTCTACTAGAATTTTGTGGGTAGTGGCTCATTAGAATCATGTTGTGATTGATCTGCACTACCAAATATTTCAGTTGATTTTGTGGTGTTTTAATTTTCTTCTTTTTGTTCTTGGGGTTTTGGTCATTGTGTGGGGTAGGAATTTGAATAACCTCCTTGTTTTTCTATGGAATTATTTCATATTTGTCTCTTTTGCGTAGTGGGATGAATATTTCTTTTTCCCCACAAATTTGATTTAATTTAGTACCTCTTTGGACTTATGTGAGTTTTAGTTTGAAATGAATGTGATATTAATGTTATGTTGTCCAAATTTTTGGAGAATGGATTAATGATGGAATTGAGTATGTTTATGTGGTGTTGGGAATATTTATAACCAAAGGGTATTTTTTATTTTTTGAAATTTGAAGCTTTTTCCATGGCCATCGATGGTAGAAATGGCTTGAGATTAGTTTTGGTCCAAGTTGCATTTCAGAAAAAGTTGGATTTTCATTGTTCTTATGTTTTTTTATAATGTGTAGTAATGGATTTAGTATATGAATTTCAATTGTGAAAATATCTAAGTTTTTTTCCTCGTAATTTGAGCCATGCGAGTGTGCTTCTATGCATATGATTTTACCCTTGTTTTATGGCTTGTGTTTGCATTGTTGAGTTTGCATTCTTTATTTTATGGTTGTTTGTGTTGAGATCACATCCCTAGCACAAGGAAGTATGCATACTTAATAGGATCTTGAGAGACCTGTACTCTTGGTTTTCCAATGGAGTTCTCCTAATTTAATGAAGGAAGCTAAAACCTTTGAACCTTTCATGTCTTTTTGTTTATAGCCCTTGCATTTTCATTATTTATCGATTCACCATATGATTGCATTGAGCTCACTTTTGGTATGCGGGTGTATGGTGTTGAGACCACATACTTGATAATTATTGAGATATTCCCATGTGATGGGTGTTGATCTCTAAGTTTTGTTATCTATTGGTGTCCCACACTTAGTCATATTCAAGGCAAGTTGGTTGGTCATCCCTGCGACCGAGCTATCTCACTAAGGCGGAACCCGAGTAGTAGTTACTACTGAGCATGTCAGAGGTCAATGGATGTTGAGAAAATTGATTGCTGAGTTGCGTAGAAGTGTTAGTGCCGAGTGACAACACATAGCTATGCCGAGCGACACAGTAATGACCGAGCACTAGTATTTTGTTTTGCCGAGTAAAAATGATTTTGTATGTGTTTGAAATGACACAAACACCAAGGTAAACTATTTTGGCTGACTTTTATGGAGAATTTAATGATCATATACAGAGACTTAATGCATTAATTACAATCTATTTTTATGATCATGGATCCCTATGCAAGCCATGCAACCAATAAAAATTAGGGATGCCTAAGAGGCAAAAGATGATAGATCTAGATCTAGATCGTTGATCTTGATCTGGATGATCTATATATGAGATGCTTCAAACCCTAATCTGTGTGTGTTAGAGATTGTATATTTGGATGTGGATGTGAGGAGAAGACATCAGAAGCATATGCATACTTTTCACATCTGAATCATTGACCAGACAGAGTGACCGAGCACACTAGTGAAGAGCAGAACAAAGATAAATCAGATTGAGAGATAAGTTAAGAGTTGGAAAGAGGAGATCCCTTATCAGGATTTGAAGTGCAGACCAAAGGATCAGGTACTGATACATTCTAGCAAGTGAATCAAGGTAAATATCTTAACAGAGTGGTCCTAACAGGCCTTTGTAAATCTCTTAACTGAGTGCTTACTTTGTTGTAAGTTTAAATCCTTTAACAAGGTAGATTGTATAAGTCAAATAGCTCTTAATAGGGTAGACCCCTGATAGGGTAGATCATTAGAAGTGATCAAACTTTGTAGCCCTAACAAGCACACTTTATTACTGTAGTAGTGAAGATTTGTGGGTGTCATCCCCACCCCAGTTTTACCTTCAAAGGGTTTCTAGGTTACCAAAATCTGTGTTATGAATTCATGATTAGATGTAATTAGATATTTAAAACATTTCAGTTTATGTTTCTGAATGAATGGTTGAATCAGTTAGTTAAGAATTTGTAGAAGTTTTATAGATATGATTCACCCCCCTCTTAGTTACTGATTTACCATATTAGACTTCCAACAATTGGTATCAGAGCCATGTTCTCTTAAAATAAGTCTAACCACTTGAGAGTTAGAGACCTTGGAAATGGAGGCTTATAAGTTGGGACAGGTCACTGAGAATCAAAAGATTGATATTCATCTGGAACTGTAGCAACTTGAGACAACTACAGAAGAATTAAAGAAATCCTTGAAAGCTAGGAAGAAATTGGCGACTCAGATGAAAGATACTCGATATAAGGAAGAAGACACTAAAGGTCTATTTGACAATGGTGATTCAAAAGAAAGAAATGCAGCAATTGCAGATCTATTGGATATGAATAACACACTGAAAGAACAAGTCAAAAGTCTGAAGATAGAACAAGAAAATCAATCAATAACACTATGTGAGGTGATTGATCAAAAGAAGAAAGATGAAGAAGATAAGACAATGGTGAAAGAAGACAAGAGACAGATGGCTACCAGACTTGATGAAAGGACTAGTGATGTGTAGAAGATCACAAATAGTTAGTTGGACATGGTCAACCAAATGTTATTTGCAAATAAAGAGACAAACGCAAAAGAAATTGAAAACACCTATCTGAGATTTGAGAACATTCAGCTGAAAAATGAGTTGAGATTTGAAAGAGAACTCATTGAGAGGATAAACAAACCAAATGAAGCATTGAGATACTTTTAGGAACTTATGAGATCACCAAGAAGAAATAGTGACACATCTAGACTTGGACATATTGAGCACCAGTCTTCCACTGAAGAAGGAGAATCATCAAAAAGTGGATAATTGAGGAATGCAAAACCGAAGAACATAAAACTTACATGTTATCATTATGGGAAACCAGGTCACACAAAAAACAAATGTTGAAGAAAGAATAGTAAGTCAATTGCTAAACTTAAACTCAATGGATATTGTTCTAACTCTAAGAAGCATGGACATCAGGCACATGAATGCAGGTCAAAGACTAGCAATACATCTACTTCACCTAGATTCCAAGGACATTGCTACAATTGTCATAAATTTGGTCATAAAACCCAAGATTGCGGATCCAATGCAAAATCCAAATGGAAATCCAAGAAACAAAGCAATACATCAAGGAAAGGTAACACATTCAATTGGGATTACAATACATGGCATAATTGTCATTATTGCAATGAATATGGTCATATTGTAGATAATTGTATTAGTACACACTTTAGAGGTAAATCCAAAAGCTGGATGAATGGAAGTATGGTCTACTATAGTTTTCACAAGATCAGTCATACCAAGAGAGATTACAAGACTAGAGCCTTGACACCTACTGTTGAACAAATAAGGAATCAGATGAACTTGACATGGAGAAAGAAAGAATAAGCAAGCAATAGTGGATCCAGTGAAGCCAAGATCACCCAATCCAATGGATCAGGTGATCACACTACTTCAAACTAAGAAGAAAGGTATGTAAGGAACTATTTTCTCAAATGCCATATTTTACACCAGTTCCAAACATAACATGTATTAAAGTCCATATCTACATAAGTTAAGATGCATTAGGACAGATATGAGACAAGAACCAAGAAAAAGAATTGTAATGAATATTTTATGCCGAGAATTATTATCAACATATACTGAGCTGCAAATACCGACCGAGCTAATATGTCGACCGAGCATTAGTAGTGACCAAGTCACTATTCTGACCGAGTGGTGTGTGATAACCGAGCAAATTAATCATAGACCGAGAACAATTTTTATCCACCTACCACTACGCGAAGCATTTAATGAAGCCCTAATCTGACTTTTTGAGGGTATATAATTGATTCAGACACTCATTCTTCATTTCATACAATGATTTAGAGTTTTCATAGTAGTCTAAGGCGATTAGAGAGTGATTCAAGCTGAGTTTGAAATGATTCCACTTGTGCATCATCGGCTAGTATTGAGAAGTTTGAAGACCAGTTGTTGACGAACTACACAAAACCTTTTTTGCAAACCCTAACTTGTAGCAATGGAAGCCAGTTCATCTGTTGGAGTAAAATGACAAGACAAGGCATTGATGAATGTTCAGTTGGTTAGGAGCGATGCATGTGCACTGCCAAACTTATGAGCTATTCCTGAAACTGCAATTAAAGGAGATCTTACAGGAGCTCTATCATCAATTCTACCAAAGGTACTTATGATCCATGATGTACGAGCTTGTTACATGTGTAATATTGGAGAAGTTGTATACTTCAAATTGAGGGAAGTGTATGAAAAACTGTGTAAACAAAGTTCTAAAGGCTGATCATCAGCATATTGTCGAGAAAGGGTTACTCCATGTCCTAGACTTCCCACGTGAATTTAAGGTCGAATGGATCAGGATTGTGTTGAGAAGAACACATGACATGAGTTTATGGTTGGAAAATGGACAAGTAAAGATTACAAAAGAGATTTTTCACCAAGTTACATGTTATCCCATCATGCAAGGGAAGTGCACTATGCGTTGTCAGAAAAAGGAAGTTATTGAAAAGTTCACTTTGGCCGAGTGAAACAAATGAGGGATGATAATTTCTACCATCTCCGATCCAGAAATTGAATTCGGAGTCAGAGTCATTGCTCATAAATTCTATCAATCAAGAAGAGAAGATAATGTTCCATGTGTTGCAGTAGATCAGGCATGGAAAATTGTAAAGAAGGATCATACCTATGATCTTGCCGAGTTATAGATGACTCAACTTGCCGAGAACCTGTTAGATATAAAGAAGGCAAAGAACTCTATGTATAATTTCAGTTCCTTACTTGTTTTCATATTCTTATATGTACATAATACTTTTAATACTGTAGGAGATATTGTATGGAGTCAAGAAAAACCAATAACAGTTCAGATAAATGAGTTTATTCAGCAATTAGGAGAAAATTTTGATACTATTATGGGTAATTACTTTGTGGAGTTTAAGAAAAAGATGAGACTAAGGAGAAGAATCCTGGTATCCCTAGTGGAGAAACACTATAATGATGTTTTCTTTCTAGTTGATATTGATAAAACCTATGTGCAATCTATAGTACCAAGAGTATCATGGCTAAGGCCATTACCCTATAAAGTAAACATAGATGAAACATCAACAACTATCACAACTCTATCAATAGAAAACATTGATAGGAATGCTGAGAGATTTGGTACATATGATGAAGCAAAGACAAAGGTAACTTCAAATTTGAAGGTTGTAACAATAGAGAGGAAGATAAAGAAAATTGTAAATAATCTTGAGAAGATATGAGGAGAAGAAGAAGATGACGATGATGATGCACCAGTGCAGACCATAATAGGTAAAGGAGAGGACCAATCCAGTGATTCTGAGGAAAGTGGGGATGATGTGGAAGTGGACCCAAAAGGAAAGAAAGTGATGGTTGACGAGCCAACCAAGAAGAGGAGTTCACAAAAAAAATCTACTCATCCTGCCACATCTCGACTGAGAACCAGGGCATCAAAAGTTACTATATCTGTCGAGCCACCAAAGAAGAAGTTGGTAAAGGGTGCTGAAGGGGTAAGCTTAGGGAAAAGAAAAGAAGTACGAATAGAATCTGAGCCGAGTCAGCCAAAGAGGAAACCAAGAAGAAAATATATTATGGGTAAGGATGAAGAAGATGAAGAGTTAAAAAAAACTAAGGATATCAACAAGTTCAAAGTTGGAAAACACAAACACACTACCAATGTTGATGAAATCTGTCATAACATCCATAATTCAGTAGGTTTGTTAGGTTTTAAGTTTATCAAGTATGACAAGTTAATAAAAACTGATAAGGCTAAAATAGAAGAGGCTATGATGGATATGTTAGTTTCATATAAGATGACACCTTTAGAGATTGGTAATTTAGTCCCTGGTGAGATAGAAAACAAAATTGATGAGAGATGGCAACATGCCATGATGACAAAAAGGGAAATCAGAGAAGGAACATTAGCTCAAATTATGCCAGAGTTAACAAACAAGAAGAAAGAAAAATTTATGGATCAACATAGGAATAGATTCATTCCTAAGTTGAGAGCCTATGCCATACTCAAGAATGATGTAGAAGGTGTTGTGCAACAAACCCAAAGGATATGGAATGTTATCTATGGATTAATAGTTGAAAATAAGCAAGAAGAAATCACATAAAAAGAAGAAGGATAAGAGCTCTGAAGTTACACTTGATGAAGTTATAGTCATTCCAAAATGGGATACTGATAAATTATCTTATGAACATATGTTAATCTTGTAGGAATTATTGAAAAGGAAGAGGAAGAAAGAAGAATTGAAACAAGAACATCAACAAAAGAAGGTATTACATGAGATTAAAGAAATATTTGTTGATGCATGCGAGTTTCAAGACCTCAATGAGTAGGCACCTATCTTGGAACAATTGGTTCATATTGTTTAGAAGGTGAACACAGAAAACATGAATGCAAATGAAAAACTCATGCAAAGATTAGAGAGAAAATTTGAGGCCAAGGTACTTGAGAAGATAGCAGCAAAGCTTATCGAGAAGCAGGTTGCATTTTCTGATCCGGTCAACAATTTAGAAGAAGTAATAGAGAATGTTCTCTCTTTGTAAAAGCAACTATGTGATACTGAATTCTTTACAAAGGAGAATCAGTAGCTTGTAGAGAAGCTACAGTTATATTTGAGGTCATTAGGGAAGTCATTGAGCATGGATGCAAGTTCCAACTCTTTCCATTTTAACAGGTTGACACATGGCTAAGGGAGATTAGCCAAGCTTATGGTTAATGATGGTAGAATAAGGGAGAAATTGATTTCAATTCAAACAATGTTGATACCTCACTTTGAGGTTATGAAAAAAGAAGTGAAAGCGCAAAAGGAACTATCACAGAAAGATCCACTTATGAACATTGTCGAGAGTTTGATTGATCTAGCTGTCGAGCTAGAAATCAAATTTCAAGTTTTGGAGTCTGCAAGGACACGTTGGGATAATGCTTTAGCTATGATATTACAAATCCATAAACTAATTTTGGATAAGTATGGTTTGACCCCAATGACCCCAGCAGAGAAAAGTGACAAGCATGACAAAAACAAGGGGGAAATGTCATAGATTCAACAAAGGGAAATGTAAGTATGTATATACATATGTTATATATATAGTGAAGTCTTTATGGAGAAAGACTGAGTCAAAATCCTAGGGGAGTTCTAAATTTTGAATTCTTTTGAGTACTATTTTTGAAGGATTGAAGAGACATGAAAAAGTGTTTTTGCCACTAATAACAAAGGGAAGATTGTTGATCTCTAAGTTTTGTTGTCTATTAGTGTCCCATACTTAGTCATATTCAAGGCAAGTTGGTCGGTCATCACTGCGACCAAGTCATCTCACTAAGGCCGAGACCGAGCAGTAGTTACTGCCAAGTAAGTCAGAGGTTGTCGAGTACTCAATGGATGCCAAGCAAATTTATTGTCGAGTTGCATAGAAGTGTTAGTGCTGAGTGACAGGATACAACTATGCCAAGCGACACAGTATTGACTGAGCACCAGTATTTTGTTTTGCCGAGTAAAATAAATTTTGTACAGGTGTTTTAAATGGCACAAACACCAAGGTAAACTATTTTGGTTGACTTCTATGGAGCATTTAATGATCATATTCATATATTTAATGCATTAATTATGCACTATTTTTATGATCATGGATCCCTTAACAAGCCATGCAACCAATCAAAATTAGTGATGCCTAAGAGGTAAAAGATGATAGATCTAGATCATTGATCTTTATCTGGATGATCTATATATGGGATGCTTCAAACCCTAATCCATGTGTGTTAGAGATTGCATGTTTGGATGCGGATGTGAAGAGCAGAGATTAGAAGCATATGCATACTTTGCATATATTAAGCATTGAATAGACAGAGTGATCGAGCAGAGTAGTGAAGAGAAGAATAAAGATAAATTAGATTGAGAGATAAGTTAAGAGTTGGAAAGAGGAGATCCGTTATCAGGATTTGAAGTGCAGGCCGAAGGATCAGGTATTGATATATTCTAGTAAGTGAATCAGGGTAAATCTCTTAACAGAGTGGTTCTAACAGGCCTTTGGAAATATCTTAACTGAGTGCTTACTTTGTTGTGAGTTTAAATCCTTTAACAAGGTAGATTGTATAAGTCTAATATCTCTTAATAGGGCAGACCCCTCACACAGTAGATCATCAGAAGTGATCAAACTTTGTATCCCTAACAGGCACACTTTATTACTGCAGTAGTGAATATTTGTGGGTGTTATCCCCACCCCAGTTTTACCTTCAAAGGGTTTCTGAGTTACCAAAATCTTTGTGTTATGTATTCATGATTAGATGTTAGATATTTACAATATTTTAGTTTATGTTTATGAATGCATGGTTGAATCAGATAGTTAAAAATTTATGGAAGTTTTATAGATCTGATTCACCCCCTTCTTAGTTACTGATTTCCCATATTAGACTTCCAACAATGGGATCTTGAGAGACCTGTGCTCTTGGTTTGAGACCAATCAAGCTTAGTTTACTTCCTTGCTTCGTTTGATTTATGGCTTGGAGTTGTATAGGCTATAAAATTTTAGATGAATAATCTACAACAAGATTAGTAATGATCCAATCTCAAAATGATTTTTAATCTAATGGCATAAATCATACACCTATCCAAAAGAGAAATATTCAATCCATCATGCATGAAAGATAAATAAATGCAAACAGTGATATGACAAAAAATTTCTCCTTTATTTCTCTCTTTCTCATACAATGTTGGGATCCCAAATTCGCTCCAATGTGACAACATGTGAATTTGAGAATTGTGGTTAGTGAAATTTTGAGGAATCACTCTCTTTTATAGAATCCTAGATTTCAATGAATGGTTCAGATTGAGAGGTGCTGATTGATAATGAATGGATAGGATTATTTGGGACTGGACTGATTGGATAGATGACTAAGAAAGATTGATAGTTGACTGGCTGCATGACACAGCTGGTTGAATAGATAACTTGACTGATTAAGAGTGAACTATTTGCATGACTAAAGAATAAAAATATAATTAATTGCATTGATTGGAAAACTGAATTGATTGAAAAGAGGAACTATTAGTCAATGATAGTTAGAGGGGTGAAACTCAAGAATATAATTAGCATCAAATAATTGAATATTATTTAAGTGCGCATGAGGGGAATAAATAAATTAAATAATTTATTCATTTTTAGAAGAATAAGTTCGCATTGGGGAAACAGAATAATTAAATAAATTTAACAATTTATTTAATTTTGGAAGACATAGTCAGTAAATTAAATAATTAAAACAATTATTTAATTCAGTTTAACAAAAACAAGAAGAATCTATTTAACTAAATCATATGACTATTTAATCAAAAATAAGAAAATATATTAATTAAATAATAAAAATCATTTAATTAATTTTAAGAGGAATAATTACAGAATCTAGAAGGAATATTAAATAAAAGTTAAATAATTAAATAATTAATCAAAATTATTCAATTATTAGAAAGTGGAGGGAAATGATGATTGTTAAATTGAAATTTAGCAAAATGACACAAATTCATTAAATAGTAAAGATTATTTAATTAATTAAGAAGAAATTAGAAAAATTGTTGGTTGCAGATGTAGAACAATTTTAGGTGTCTATATTTTGCCCCTTGTTGGGACAATCCATTTTCATGAGTTGTTTCAAAGAATAGTTAATGAAAATCTTACCCTAGTATGAACCAGTAAGATCGAGGTGACAACAAGGTATTAGGTGCACCCTTGAGAGATTGTTTGTGCAAGAAAGGCATGAATGATCTCTCAATATAAGATGATGAACGTTAGATGTGTGTGATGAAAATGTGTCACACTTCTATGAATCATTCCATTCAAAGTTGCTCAAGAATGAGGCCTCAAATATCGACTCATAGCTCTCTAGTCATGGAGTGCAAAGGTTTGTAATGGAGGCCCTCAGATTGACCTAGTTGTGCCCATGCAAGTACACCATGAAATGAGAGATTCAATGCATGAAGATGACAATTAATCTATATGATGACAATGCATAAAAGGAAATTAATCTAAATGATAACAATGCATGATTTATTCTATGAAAGGAAATACAAATGCAAGATTAATCTATGAAAGGAAATATGAATTTAATCTAAAATGCAAATGCAAAGTAATTTAAATGGATTGTCATGAATGCATGCGAGAAGAAGACAAGAAGATAGAAGTTGCAATATCTAAGCTCAAGTGCTCAATTTCTCCTCCAAAGTTGCTCTCCAAACCTGCAACATAACAATAAAAACCTGGGATGCTCAAATGAGAAGGAGAGGCTTTCTTATATAGAATAATGGACGGTGAATATTAAGAGGCTTTTAAAGCAATGGTGGAGATTAAATCTTGGTTGATCCATGTGCTTTAAATCTTCAAGAGGCAAAATCAAAGGCTATGATTAAGAGGCAAAAAATCCCACCACTTAGGAAAGTGTAG
>MU223785.1:1510326-1541054 GCA_018584345.1 Thuja plicata | reverse complement strand
CTTAGGAAATATTGAAATAATTGAATTAATTACGATTTGATCAAGAAAATTGATTTGAATTGAAAATATTGCAAGCCATTGATTCAGGAAATTGATAAATTGATTAAAATGATAAATGGGGCCCACATTCTAGGCGACCATTTTAGGGTGCATACAAGATGAAATGATGAAAGAGAAGAACAATTAGTAATAAGTTAAGAATATTTATAGGTTATGATGAATATTTGAACGACATTGGACACAAAATTTGTTGATAAGAATCATGTCTAATTTTAGGAAGGACCCATCATCTATAAGACTAGCGACAATATTTGATTTCAGGAAGACATACCCTGTATAAGACAAGCGACAACGTCTGGTTTTAGGAAAGATAAATCTTGTATAAGACAAGTGATGATTGATTGTGTACCATCCTAAGAAAATAACACCCATAATTGGATGCTCTATTAGGTCCAATTAGGCCACTTTTTGGTGTTTTTGAGGTTCGAATGTCCGTTATGCTTGATGTTGGTATTTGATGAATGCAATCTAAGTTTTGATCATGAGATTGTATTGTGGCATTGTCATTGTTGGAAACATGATCTATTGGAGGCATGATATCAGTTTTACCGATGATGTTGAAGGATCTAATTGAAGAAATGACTAAGTGTTTAGTCAACTAGGAAGAAGACAATAGACGAGATACAAACGACCGGATTTGGAGTTAGAGATTGATTTAAGGTGTGAAATCATGCATTTAGCATCTACAAAGGTATATCTAGCTATTTTTGCAACCACATCAATTAGATTGAAGTATTGCACAAGTTATTGAAGATTGAAGTTATACTGACAAGAAAAACATGAGTAAGGCATAGTGAGTTTAATTAGATAAGCTAACAGGTCAATTTTATGTTTGTAAATGATTTTTTATGAATTGGATAATGTTGTGTTGAATTTATTGAGTTGACCAATACATTTTGGCGCGATTGGATTTTATTTTTATGTCGGTGGGTAAAACATTTTAGGGAAAAGGATGACTTGGACAAGTTGTTATAAAATAAGGAATAAAACTAGTTTTAGGGTTATTTTTGGAGAGTTGAGGCATTGTGATAGGGGATTGTCATCGTGTGAAGTTGTAGGATGTTTAAGGCGGTGCTATGATCAGGATTGAAGTAGATTTTTCAGATAGCAAGTGTCATAATTAGGCCATTTACTCGTGGGTCTATCTCAAGGCAAACCCTAACAGGTTTACAGGTGAAATCCTTTAACAAGGTAACTCCTAATAGGGTGAGAAGAATCTTTAGCATGATCTGAAGTATAAATACTCTAACTAAGTAACTCTCAAAATGATTTTTTAATCCCTTAATAGGGTAGTTCTTAATATGACTTATATTAGCTTCTAACCAGACTAAAGATACTCTTAACTGAGTATTCCCTACGAAAGGTGTTTGTAATTACTCCTAACAGGGCATTTTTCTTTAGTGTACTAGTGAAATTTTTGGGTATCATCTCACACATGGTTTTCTCCCTATAACAAGGGTTTGCACGGGAAAAATATTGTGTCTTGTGATTACTTTGTGTGAATGATTTATTTTCTTAGGTTCTATGTAATATTCTCTTTTGCATGTTGGTTTTTGTGGAAGCTATTGAAGAAGTGTTTCAGTTTTGTGGGTGCACTGATCCACACCCCTCTCAGTGCCTTTAAAGACTAACAATTGGTATCAGAGCTGAGTTCCATTAAAGAATCCTAACAACTCAGGTAGGATACTCAAGGCGAATATGAAGGGTTTGTTGAAGCACAAGATGCAACTGAAAGAAGCTGAAATGCTCATTGAGGAATTGATGAAACAACTCAAGAAGTCAATAGCTAAAAGATAAGATCTTGTTGAACAATTAAGTGAGAGTCAAGACTACATTGAGAAATTGTCAGAACAAAGTGAAACTGAGGAATGAGATGCATCCCTAGAAGCCATGGCTATGGAGATTGAACAACTGAAAAAAGACCAGAAAAACCTTAAGAGAGAGATTAAAGCCCAATCAATCAGAATGGATGAATAATTGGAAGCAAGAAGATCTGTAAAGGATGCAAGGAAAATTGTAGAATATTCCCTACAAGCCAAGGATGAAGCACTAAAAGCTATACAGGATGAAATTTTGAAATCTGAACAAGAGGTTGTTACATTGCATGCACATTTACACAAGACAAATGAAAATCTACAAGAAACTATTGAAGAGAATCAAGAAGCCCTAATAAATAATGAAAATTTGAAGAAAGAAAATGAGGAACTAAAAGGAGATTTGAAGACTGCTAATGATCCGCTGAAGAAATTCAATGAGAGCACTACAAAACTTGATGAACAACTAAGGAATCAAAGAAGGAGAAAAGGGACCATAGGTCTTGGATATACCATTCATTCTACTTTTGAATTTGGTGAATCTTTTGAAACAAAGGATATCAAGAAATAAGGAAAGTCTCCACCAAAGGTAACACAAAAAAATTCTAGTAAAAAAGCCTACAAACGTATATGTTTCAATTGTCATAAGGTAGGTCATACTGCAAATGTATGTAGAAGCATGTCTGAAAATAAAAATAACACTTTTGATGAATATTTCTATAACTACAATAAGTATGGACATACTGCTCATGATTGTAGATCTAGAACTATTAGTATATCTACTAGTTTTGATGGTTACTGTTACAACTACAACAAATATGGTCACAAAGCTGATGAGGTTAGCTCAAGAGTGAACAATCAAAGGTCATTAGTGAACTGACAGAGACCTTACCAAAGAGAGAGGCAATTAAATATCACCTGATCAATTTGTGGTAACTATTGATACATGGATGTGAATTGTTGAATGAGGTCTAAAAGAGGTAATGTTGGATCATGGAGATCAACTGGTATGACATGTTTTCATTGTCACAAGATTGGACATTTTTCAAGGAACTGCAAGTCAAGGAACCAATTGGTAAATGAGTCAAGCAATCGAAAAGAAAATCAGATTGTGAATTCTCCATATGGTGTGGAGAATTCATCATCAAACTAAGCCTTCATGTGGTTTAGGGGGAGAAAGTGTTGTTGAATCCATCTTTGAACCCCCTATAGGCGTATGGTAAGATCTATTAATATTTTAAGATGAAATAAGGTCATTTGGAATGTATTATGAATCTTTGATAAATTACATGGTGTTTTGATCATCGATAATGAGTTTTTGGGTCAATCAGTGAAAAGGTAAGCTCTATCGGTAAGTGCATTTAATATACATGCGCGAAGCTAGATAAAAAGGCTATTTTGGATTTTATTTTCACCTTGCGCATTGTGGAAGATGTTGTAGAGATAAAGTAGCATTGTTCAATCCATTTAAAAAGATCCAAGTGATAAGGAGAGATTGTTTGTGTTGATCTGGAAGAGAAAATCAATTGGGTGTTATCTTGTTCTTCTGCAAGAACCCTAGTTGCGAACTATTTGAGGTATTTATCTAAAATTTTCTCTTATGGTTGAAAATTTAAGATGGCTACTCCTAAGTTGATTGATATTACTGAGAGGCCATGAATGAAGTTTAAGAAACATCCATTCAAGTTGATGGAAAATGACCCAACATGTGCCTTAACTAGCATGCTCTATGGTTCTACATGTAGAGGATGTTAAAAATTTTATTCATTACAAGTTGGAAGACCTAGGATCAGGGGCAATATAAGAACATTATAAGAAGTTATGTGATGAAAAATTAATGTTGAAGGATGAACATAAATAAATTGCTGGTAAAGGTTTTCATCATGTAGTCAATTACCCTGATGAATTTGAAGATGATCACGACAAGTATGTTCAAAGTATAATTCATGACTATTTCATGTGGTTAGATTGACCACATAAAATAATAAAAGAGGCAATACATGTTGTAACTTGTCTATGTGCAATCGGTGGTGTACCCCTTATTCGCACCATTCCTAAGGATGAAGTGATCAGACTAAATAATCTAAGTGGGATGGTCATGCTATGACTATGAGTGATATTTTAGATGAAGAGGTAAAGTATGCATCTATGGTTATTGGCTACAAGGTTTATCATTCTATTAGGATGAATAGTTTACTCAGTGGTCCTATTCATACAACCCATATGATGATTAAAGAAAATGATGACTATGATTTGGATGAAGCCATGAGAGAGAAGCTAATGGTGAATCTAGAGAAGATTAAAAGGGAAAAGATACAAAAGTTTAAATATGGATATGTAATCATGTTCTTGTTTTTCTTTTTTCAAGACATGTTCCCCGATATGGGTAACATCACATGGTCAAAGGATACTCTAGTTTATATTCAAATCAAAAATTCTATCATACTCTTAGGAAATGATTTCATGAGTAAGGTAAGGGGATACCTTAAAGAATTTCAAAAGAAGATGCATGAGAAGGAAAGGATACCATAAGAAATTGTTGAAAGGTATAAGGATACCATTTACTTCATGGTAGACATAGACACTTGTATGATGGAAGAAATTGAGCCAAGGACCTCATGGGTGATGCCTATGGGTTATGAAGTGGATGAATATATTTTGGCTATCTATGCAGAGAATTTGTTGGCTCAATTGATAGATCCAAAGACTCCAAGGTTTGGGAAATATGAAGAGAAGTCACTTAAAGTGCACAAGAACTTAATGGAACCTGTTATCAAAAGGAAAGTGAGAAAGGTAGTTGAGTTATTCATGACTCAGAAAGGTTTCACAGAGGTTAAAATTGAGAATCCAAGAGCGAAACATGTTGTAGAGAAAGATGGTACATCTAGTGCAACATATGTTAATGATGTTGAAGTTTTTGGTGCAACCAGTAGTTCCCCAACTGATCGGAAAACTAGAAGTGCTACACAAGTAAAGAAGGAGAAACCTTTTCCTCCTTCCAAAACACAAGAAAAGAAACCAGTAAAGAATGATAAGCCTAAAGATACACTAGTTAAGGAGACAAAAAGCACAACAAAGGTGATAGGAAAAAGAAACAAAGAAAAGGCAAAGAGGGATAAGAAACCTGGTGATGAAGAAAGTGAAGAAATATATTGTAAGAAAGAGTAGAAGGAACTTAAGGATAGAGGAAAGAAATCCAAGGTGGTAGGTTCCTCCACTACAAAATATATTGAGTCTAAAAAGAAAAAGAGGATGATATAGTGGTGACTCAAGCTGATAAATGATTTACTATTGATGGTGTGAAGATCACACTTGAGAAAATCAGAGATGAGGTGGACAATACATGCAATACCCTGCCATGGATATATAGGATGAGAAAATGGATACACAAGAACAAAAAAAATCATATGAGGAACAAGATGTGCATAAGGAACAACAAAAAGAACCAGTAAACATGGGCACTAGTCAGGATATGACCAATGATACACAAGGTAAAGGTTCTACTAATGAACAATAATAAGAGCAAGTGAAAGAAAAGTAGGTCACAGATGCAGACACACAATATAAACATGTGCTCGAGGAGGAAAATATTGAAAAAGAACAAAATGAAGACAAGGTAAGTCCTCCCACATTGTCCAAAATGAGCATTGACGATGATATAAAGATTAAAGGATAGATTGACTTAAGCACCATGAATCCCAATCAGATGATAGAATTTTCTATGGAAATCAAGTCAAAAGCTAAATAGAAAATGATGCAGCAAGAATCACAGGTAATTCTCTCTGCCATAGATTTACTTTCAGAATTATTAAGTGATATGAAGCATGATGAGACAGCCAAAACAATAGAGTAGTTAGCCCATTTGCTCACTGCAACTGGTTAGGAAATGAAGAGCTTAGAGGATTCCATAGTCTTGAGAGTAGAGAAGGTTTATGAAAAGAAGAGACCAAAGAAGTTGACACAATCAATTGCCATAGACAACAAAACACTTGCATTGGTTGTCAATTGGTTAAAGGGTGCATTGAATGACGGTGGTAAGATTCTTAAATCACTCTCTGAATTTTCTCTATTTTTGAAAGATTTAGAGAAGGAAAAATGTGAAGCTCAACAAGAGATTAGACTACTTGTTTCAAATTTTGATCCTATACATGAGTTTTCTACTACATTTGGTGCTAAGGTTAGAAACATAAACAACAAGTTGAAATCAAATAGGAATGAGCAAGACAAGAGGATAGCTAACTTGCTGGAGTTACAAAGTTTGTTGATTCCCAAGCTAGACATTTTGTAATATGTCATGAAGGAAGCTGAGAAGGCTCCAATGTTTCCAAATATGTGCACAATTGATGGACTATAACAATTAGCATTTTTTCTAAGTGAACAGATTGTAATTGTGAAGAGTTTACTAAAAATTTGGGATAGTGATCTACAGATTTTGAAGAGTACATTCAATGATGCTTTCAGTAGAATGTAATTAGGTTTTTCTACTCTTACATATATAAAATTTTGACACCTTTTGTAATACCTTTTTCATTGTTATTAGAGAGGGAGGAATGTAACTAAGGCTTAAATTTGGCTAATTTACTAAGGGATTAGTATACATTTTTTTAATTCCTAGGGGGAGCTATTGAGCTACTGGGAATTAGTTTACGACTTTGAAATATAATGTATTTTTTCATTTATGCAGTAGTTAGTCACTTAGCAATTTTTTGTTTATTTTTCTAAGTGTTGCCATCAATGCCAAAGGGGGAGATTGTTTACATTTAATGAAGGTGATATGAGTTTTGATCATGAGATTGTATTGTGGTGTTATCATTGCTGGAAAAATGATCTATTGGAGGCATGAGATCAGTTTTACCGATGGTGTTGAAGGATCTAATTGAAGAAATGACTAAGTGTTCAGTTAACTAGGAAGAAGACAATATGCGAGATACATGCGACCAAATTTGGAGTTAGAGATCAAGTTAAGGTGTGTGATAATGCATTTAGAATCTATAGAGGTATATATAGCTATATCTATAACCACATTAGTTAGATTGAAGTATTGTGCATGTTATTGAAGATTGAAGTTACACTAACATGAAGAACATGAGTAAGGCATAGTGAGTTTGATTAGATCAGCTAACCGGTCAATTTAATGTTTGTAAATGATTGTTTAGGACTTGGATAATATTGTATTGAATTTATTGAGTTGAACAATGATTTTTGGCGTGATCAGATTTGATTTTTATGTCGATGGGTAAAACATTTTAGGCCAAGGCCGACTTGGACAAGTTGTTATAAAATAAGGATGAAATTGAGTTTTGGGGTTGTTGTTGGAGAGTCAAGGCATTATATTTAAGATAAATTTATGATTAGAACTAAAGTGGATATGTCTGATAGAAAGTGTCATAATTAGGTCATTTACTCTTAGGTCTATCTCAAGGAAAGCCCTAATAGGTTTGCAAGTGAAATCCTTTAACAAGGTCACTCCTAGTAGGGTGAGAAAGATCTTTAACAAGATCTAAAGTATAAATCCTCTATCCAGGTAACTCTCAAAAGGAGTTTGTAGTCCCTTAATAGTGTTTTTCTTCACATATCTTATATTAGATTCTAACCGGGCTCGAGATACTCTTCACTGGGTATGCCCTTAGTAGGGTTTTTATAATTGCTCCTAACAGAGCATATTTCTTTGGTGCACTAGTGAAATTTGTGGGTATCATCTCACACATGGTTTCTACCTCTAACAAGGGTTTCCACAAGAAAAAATATTGTGTATTTTGATTACTTTATGTGAATGATTTATTTTCTTAGCTTCTATGTAATATTCTCTTTTGCATGTTGGTTGTTGTGGAAGATATTGAAGAAGTGTTTCAGTTTTATGGGTGCACTGATTCACCCCCCTCTTAGTTACTTTAAAGACTAACACTTGATTGTAGAGACTTTATTTTTATCCTCCCATCTCTTTTCACCCATCCTAACACCCAATACTATTTTGGGGTCATTATCCTAGGTACATAACATTTCAAATGTTTTGTCGCTGTACTTTTTGGCCCAAATTTGGCCTGGAGCCCTATGTCAAGATTTTAGTGGGAAGACTGGTCCCATGGTCAGCTTGAATTATTTTTGAATCTTGAAATAATGGATTGAGTATATAAACACCCTATCTCTCCTCATTCTAATACCAATTACCATCCTCAAGCATTCATGATCAACAAGCATTCAAGCAATCAAGAGCAATTGAGAAATTAGATTCAAGATTTGAAGGCAACCATCTAAGATCTAGTTTCTCCAGGTATCCAATCCTTCAAGTCAATTCATTCCAAATAAATATTCTCTAATTGAAGAAATTTTCTCTCCCATGATGTCCAAGTGGAGAAGTTATCAATCAAGCAAGAAGATCCCATTAGAATTCATAGAATTTCACTGCCAAGATCCATTGTAGAAAAAACCCGTCACAAAAGTAAATAATGGAGACACAACAAAGAATGATATGAAAGATGAAATATAAATTCAGAGAGGGAATACTAAAATACAATGAGATCAAACCTTATAAAGGTGATCAAAACCCTAAAAGGGAGAAACCTATGTTGCATGATAATAATTAATAAAAGAATTAATTATATGCCTAAAGTTTAGCTTAAGTAAACTAGAGATAATAAGTGACTTAATAATTAAATCAAATGATTTAATTAATATGTGAATTAACTTATTACTCTAACACCCCATTAAGATAAATTTGGGGAGTAGCTAAAACCTAGAAATAACTACTAAAAATAGGTAATTTGGGTCCCGACAACAAGGCTTGATTAGGTACCCAATCACAACCAAATATCTGTAAAGTGGATAAATATAGAAAACCACATGGGAAAAAAGATACTCCAAAAAGAGATAGAAAAACATGCTAAAATTCAATGTCTCAAGAGACTCTCTCAAAACTATAGGTACAACCAATCCCCCATGAGAGAGGATCGAGACTCCAAAGCCCCCCAGAATGATAGAACCCCTCTGTCGATGATCATACCAATGTGGCTCCAATGTGGAAGAAACAAAGGTAATTGAAAAATAAGATGAAACCTCTAAATGTGGGATGAAATTGGAAGGCCTCTATGATTCTCAAAAGATAACACATGAGAATTATGTAATGGAATCTCTAATAAGGTGGGATAACAGATGTGTTAAATCTATCATCTGGGAGGAGATGAATATCCTCTAAAATTTCCTCAATAAATGCACTAGGTGGATCAATTCATAGTGAGATAATGTTAGGAAATTCTGAAGAAGAATCCTGTTGAACATATGTAAACTCAACATGAGGTGGAGGCGTAGAAGTCACAACATTGGTCTCAGGAACTACACATAAGTTTAAGTGACCTGATTTCACCTCAATAGGCTCTTGTGAAAAAAGAGAGCTAGTCTCTGAATGTCGATATGATAGACCAAAATGAGAGAAAAAGTACAAGTGGGAAGAATGATCAACTATCCATGTTGCAACAATATTGTCTATCTCACTGTCTTTTATGTGGACTGAATCTCGTGTGAGCTCAACTGTCTTCCCTATCCCATTGTGAGTAAGCTGATAGATAGAGAGAAGGTTAGAGGACAAATATGGAACACATAGTACATAATTGAATGCACCATCATCAATTTCAATAGAAACTTTCCCATATACAGTCATAACAATGTTATTCCCCATCAAAATGTGTGGGGCAGGAGAAGCCTCAAAAGAAGAGAATAAATCCAAATAAGATTCCATATGGTGTAAAGCATCAGAATCCAGAAACAATCTAGAAGAGTGGGGACCAACAATTACACATAATGAATGACCATTTCCTTTTTCATTTCCATTTGTCTAGAATGATGATGATGAAGAAGAAGAATCAATGCTGCTCTTCCTAAGAAGAATTGTCAAATTAGAAATTTGTTTTGCATATCCATCTATATTCTTCTCATAGCAATGAAACTCATCATGATTGGGATTTTTACAATAAGCACACTGATATTTCCATCTTAAAATTTTCCCCCTTAGGAGAAGGTAGGCCAAGGGAGTGCTTAGAACTAGAATCCTTCCTAGACTCTGTGGTCGGTGACTTCTATTTCTACTCCTACTACCCCTTAGGTGTTTTAGAAACCAATGCTTGGTTCTTTGATCCTGTGAGAGAACCAAGTTGAGATAGCTTTGAATTCTCATGAGTCAAATGATCACAGAAAACATAAAATATAGGCATGGTAAATCATGGACCCAAATCATCCATGGTAGAATAGAAGGTAGAAGAAATTACCTGAAAGGGACCAGAAAGCTTAGAAAGAATCAAGTAAATGCACTCTGTATCTATCTTATTATTTCCACAACCCTGTAAGATGGACCAAATAGATTTGAATTTCATTAAGAAATCCTGAATAGAAGGAAATGACTCAGGACCCAAAGCTATCAATTCTGCCTCAATCTGAAGTGCCCTAAACTCATTGACTGTGCCAAAGAGAGTCTAAAACTTCTCCCACATATCAAGAGGAGTATCAAAACTATCAAGATGAAAGAGTAAAATTTCTAAAACATGTAGAGAAATCACACCCATGGCCTCATCCATCTTGTTCCTATGTTGCATGATCTCATAAGGACGAGTCAAAACTAGCTGAATGGTGTCCAAACAAGACCATAACCCTCGTGACTTGAGAAGCCGAGTCATACAAGATTTTTACAAATAGAGATTATGTGGAGTGAGAAGCTCAATTGATGCTAAATCTTCCATTGTTTCTCTAACACTACTGGTTTAATTATTAGTTATCTTTCAGAACTAGACAGAAGATGCAAAATTGTTTTTATTTTGTGTTTTTGAGTTTTCTGGTTTTTCTTAGATAAATGACATAAAACAAGAAAAAAACACCCCCACAAAGAGAAATACAAAACCCCAGTAAAACCTAAAAATCTAGAAGGAGATACACTGCAAGAAATGATTCAGATTGAATGGGAAAATACATGATCAAACTTCTCAAAAAAAAACCTCAGATCTGAAGAGATCTCATCAAAAGATTTCCAATGTGTATTTGTGAGCAAAAAATGAAGTCTGTATGCACATTCTGGAGGCCCGGGAGTGCAGAAAAGAAGCCCTCACTTTGAATGGAAAAAGAGGTGATGAATTGGAAAAATTAGAAATCCAAACCCTTACCAAAGTCTCTGTCTCCAAAAGAGCTTTTTGACGATATATTGTTTGAATAAAAGGCTCCATCTGCTCAAGTTATGAGATAAAAACCAGAAGGAGGTCAAAAAGAGCCTTTAAATTTTTTTAGCCCCCTTGGGGCTTAAAAATGCTGACGACTGGTCGCATGATGCTTAGTAGTGGCCAGAAGCACTAGGGTGGAGGCCCAGTAGCACTGGGTAGTGTGTGACCTATTGTGACCGCATGGTCAAAAGACCACTGTGAGAGCGGTGACTGCCTATTGGTGGTTAGCCAACCGTCGATGACCGCTTAGCGTAACCGCAGTGGCTACTGGGTGACACTACCAGCTATAATTGGGCGTGTAAAAAAAATGCCAAAATTAATTTAAATTGATTTTATTTTTTATTTTTTGCTTTGCCTAAAAAAATGTGCCCAAAAAGGGCTTACATGCAATTTGTTTTGCCTTAGATTGCAACCGTGTCCAAATTGTATGTGTCTTACATATAAGTATGGGTTTTTGGCCTTCTGGACGCAATCGTGAGGTCATTTTTTTTCCCAAAGTGCTCTGAAAATAGCTCCCCTCTAGATCCACACAGAAAACCTCTGTAAAATTAAAACCCTCAGAGCTCAACAAATTCTTCAAAAAATTAAGAATGGGCTGCAACAACAAGGCTCTGATACCATGTTAGAATTCATTGAATTTTTTCACCAAGATCCACTATAGCAAAAACCTATTACAAAAGAAAAGAATGGAGACACACCAAATAATGATCTGAAGATGAAATAGTCATTCATAGAGGGAATAATAAAATACAATGAGATCAAACCTTATAAAGGTGATCAAAACCCTAAAAGGGAGAAACCTAGGTTGCATGATAATAATTAATAAAAAATTTAATTATTATATGCCTAAAGTTTAGCTTAAGTAAACTAGAGATAATGAGTGACTTAATAATTAAATCAAATGATTTAATTAATAAGTGAATTAACTTATTACTCTAACAAATCCTTCCTTCCATCTTCATTCATCCTCCATCATTGCAAGTGTTAATCAAGCATCTATATATTCAATATATAGAAGTGACATTCATAGATCCATGCATTTGTGAGGGAATTCATTATTCCATTTTAAATTCCAAGGTCAACTCTTTGGATACAAGCACATTCAAACATCTTCATGGGTATGAGTGATTTCTACATCCATCCAGAAGGGTTTATGCAAGGTTAATCAAACATTTGCTTTTTTACATACTTTCCTTTATGAAATTTCATTTCATTTTCAAGGTTGATTCCTAAACAAGGATTTTACCAAGGAAAACCCCCTTTAATGGTTTTTGTGTGTGTAGGAATAAGTTACAGAGCTGTCAGGAAAATATGGGAAGATCAGGAACTGTTGGAAGATACCCAAAAGTTTCAGGAAAAAAACACTTGGAACATAATGTTTAAAACATTACATTCCTAGGTAAATAATAGTTGAAATATTCTATACCTTGCAACTTGGGCTCAAATTTCACCTACAGGCTAGTTCTACTTTATGGATCCCATTTTTGTACATTACAGGTTTCTGGCAATTTATACCAGTATGTTATTTCAAAATTTTCATCTACTTGCCTACTTTGTCTTCTCTATTGTATCTTTCCTATATTTTTCATTTTTAACAATTCCATATTTAGAAAAGGATCACTCTGCCATTCACTGCTTAGGTCTCTACTTAATCCTATTGAGGCATCTTCCTTCCAAATGTACAATTTTTAAAAGGAGGATTAATAACCCTATTTGAATTTTCTCCTCTTTTTATCTTGTTAATTTTGGTGAACCCGATGCATGACATTTCCATTCTGATTTGGTGTTTAGATCTACTTTGTATGCATTGAATTAATCACTGTTTACATCATATCTTTACTACATTTTATGCATTTAGATATCTAGGTTTACCTATTATTCATTTTGGTGAACCCAAGTCATAACATTTCCATTCTTATTTGGTGTTTAGATCTCCTTAATATACATTGCATTAGCATTAGATATTCATATTTGATTTTATGGTTAGATGTGTTTTTCATTAAATATACTATTGTGCTTATTTAATTTGCATATCTCTTTCAAATTTCATATTTGCATTAAATCTATCTATCTTTCATTTTCTTGTGCACGAGTGTTATTACATCATTTCCCACCAATAGCATTCTAGTTAGGAGAATTCGTATACTTATGGGTTCCTTTGATCCCGAGTCCTCTTTGTTTCCTAGGAACCTTGATGAGACCAAGATGCCTACTAATGACATTCCTCCTATTATTGAGAACAACTCTTCTCACTCTTCTCATGATGAATATGAGATCTTAAGAGTTCCTCCTATGCAAGTGCAAAATCTTCCCCATGACTTTGAAAAAAAATGAGCAATGGTTAGGACAAGAGAACTCCACTCTTGAGGTCATCTCCATAGTAGAATTTTTGAGGAAGATAATTCATAATGATGAACATGGTGTTAATATCTTGCATAGTATCTTTGATCTCATTGATAATAATATCAAGCCTATTAGAGATTATGCCCAATAATTAGGTTGCATTCCACCTACCACTAGTATTGAAACCTCCATTCCTATTCCTATCTCCATTCCTAGTGTGTCCCCTTATGCTTCACCTCTTATAACCACTTCCATTTAAAACTTCAATCCTACGAATTTTAGCATTCCTATTCCTATTGTTCTTACTATTCCTTCAAGTGTTCTATATGTTTCCTTACCTTCATCCATGCCCACTTACAATAGTGTTCCATTTTCATATTCTATTGTTCATTCTATTTCCCGTAATTGTCCAAATCCTTCACACATATCTCCTGCCACTCTTTCTACCAAATCTACTGTTAATATCTTGGCTCAAACCATGTCATCATCGCAACAAAAAAATGCTTTCATGACTCAATCCAAGTTTAACATTCCTACTTGTGACATTTCTAGTCCTTTTTCCTTAGACATAATCCATGTTGTTATCCCTCAAAACATGGAAAATTCCCATTAAGAGATTTATAATGGTAAGGGTGATCCTTTTTCAAACATTGTGTAGTGATTTCTCTCATGATCATAGGTTCATGACTAAACTTTTTACTAGAACCTTTTGAGATAAAACCTTGCAATGGCATTGTCCTTTGCCTCCATATTTCATTGACTCCTTTCAAAATCTTTCTAATGCTTTCATTGAATAGTTTCAAAACAATATTGGTCCTAATATTTATTTGACTGTTTTGATGCGTTATAAACAAGGTGTTAAAGAAAAAGTGACTAATTTCATTTGTAGATTATAACATTGGCATGCTCAGATTTCTTATCTTGTGCCTGATATTGATTTTCAACATATTTTTATTGCTAATTTACAATAAGACATTAGGGATAAGATATTAATTTATGAATTTTCCTCTTTTACTTAATTGTGTGTAGTGCTTCATAATTATTAGTTTCAAGTGATTCAGTTTGAGAGAACCACTTCAATGGCTCTGGTTGATAAGAGTGATTCCACATCACATTCCTATTAAAACTTTCAAAAACCTAAGACCTTCATCAAGATCAATCATTCATCAAACAATGTTGATGAACAAGTGGCAACAACATCTAAAGGTGTGGCTCCTTTATCATATGTTTTTAGGCCTTCTCATAATTTTAAAAAACTTTTTGAATCTTTGCATAATGTGGTGTTGATGTTGATTGATACTAATATTTTACAACTCCCTCCCATTAAACCAATTGACAAATCCAAAATTTTGCCTAAAACCTTTGATCATAAATTTTTTTGTCAATACCATCATCAAACTTGGCCATGATACTAAGAAGCGTTTCCATACAAAATCTTTTATTCAAGACCTCAATGATTCCAATGCTATATCTGTTGAGGTTGTTAATGATCAAGGAAACATGTCCGTAGCACCTGCCAACCAAAATAGTTGAGTCTACTCACTCTTTACCTTCTTCTTCCACCCATGTTGTTGACTATGATGATGAATGCATTGAAGCTAAAAATGTTGTCAACTTTTTTGATCAATCCAAACCCAAACCTAAAATTGAACATGATCTTTGCATTATATTTTATCCTAGTGAGATTATTAAAGCATCTGATGGTACTCGTTAGTTTGTAGCAAAGGTTAATGATCTCTTTTCTCATAGTGTCCTTATATATCCTAATTTCATGCTAAATGTTATAAATGAATAATATCTTTACACTAGACAAATGCAATGATACTTCTATGACAAATTTGATGTAACGATCCAAAATTTCAATGGTTTCATTTATCCTACCCATGGTTCCATTACTTTTCCTATAGAAGTTTGTGGTAAAACATTAGATGTCACCTTTGTTGTCATCCAAACTTCTGATAATTTTCAAGTTAGACTTGCTCTTCCTACTCTCACCTCCATGAAAGTTATGGTCTCTCCTATCTATACGTGTTTTAAATTTCCCCATCAAGGAGAAATAATCATTGTTAACCGTAGTCTCTATCAGCCTTCAATGCCTCAAGAGTCATTTGACCTTGATTTCTTTTGGCCTTCTATGCCTCAACCAGCTCAACCTCGCAAAGACAACCTCTCTCGATCTTATTAGAAATTCCAAATCCAAAATATTTGTGAACTTAGAAATCCTAAGGATATTCCATCTCCTTGTCTTGGACCTATACTTCTTTCTACAACTTCCACACCTCCTATTTATGCTTCACTTCTGCCTCCTATATCCTATAAACAATCCACCGATGTTATCTCTCATACTTGTGTGGTTCCTTCCATTCTTCCCCCTATAGAAGAAAGTGACTCGATATTGATTGATCCTAAACCAAACCAAATTTCAAGAAAAACCAAACATAACCATTGTGCTCATGACCGCCACTGTAAACACCATGAGAGATCCTATGATCATGCTTCCCAAAATATTTCCTCTCCAAATACACCTTATTATACTTTGATTACATTTGACCAACCTATATATAGCCCAACTGAAGAAGTTAGTTTGAAAAATATGAAATCAAACAAACATGATAATTCTTTTTTTATCTTAGTTTCTATTACAATTATTTTGGATAAAGAAGATACTCTTGATGATGATTTCAATATTTATAATGCAAATTATGATGTTCATTCTAGTGATTCTAATAATATTTATGAGCTTATTAATGTTAATCATTATTTACCAGCTAGATTTGTAAATTAATTATCTCTTAGTCCTAGTGACAAACAAAGTGGCCCATATTTACAACATGGTCCTTCTTTAGAACTGGCTATTGTTCCATCTTTTTTGCTAGACGTTTCTCCTCTTGCATGTTTCCCACCTTCCCTAAACACTACAAACTAAGATGGAAGGGGGGGGGGGTAGGTAACATGCTTTATTAGCTCCTCTTGTGCGATGGATTCTTTTATGTTTTCCTATTGTAATGTTCTTCCCCTGTGATGTGGTGCTTTTTATATGTTTTTTAAGATTTCTTTAGATACCCTTGTTTCTCTGTTGGCACAAGGTGATGAGGGTATTGACCTATCATGATATTCTTCTATTTTTTATCTCATTCTTTATAAAAAATTTTGCGTGTTATGTTGTGGATGTGTCATTGTTCATAAATGTGCCTTTGTGTTGTCTGATTAGGGATGATGCAAAATGGTAGCTACCTATTCTTTTTGGTTAAGACTCTTATTAATGTATCTTATGTGTTATTATTCTATTTTTATTTTAGTTCTACTACCTTTGGGGAATGATGACATTTAATTTTAATATAATTCTAATATACATGAGTTATCACATGATCATACTGACCCCTGAGTTAGTAGATCCCTTTTGTGCTCTCTTTTATCATGTGTTAATTTCCCTTGGTTTGTCCTTTCGTAGGAGAATCTCATAGTGGAAAAATTTCTTGTGGGTGCATGTATGCTTCAATAAAGATATTTCTCTTGTTAAAGTGTTTTTAATTTCTTTAACATTGGGGCATACACTCTATTCCTTGTTTCACATTTTTTGCACACACACAAAATGATTCAATGCAATCTCTTATGCATATGACTAAGGAAACAATTCTTTCCTTACGTTCATTTTATCATACCCCTTTGCATTATTGAGAAGATCCATTAATGGAGACAATGATTTCCTTTCCTTGATCCCTTTGAAGATAATTCTTTCCTTAGGTTTGATTTCCTTTTCAAGATCCCTTAATGGAGACAATGATTTCCTTAAGGACTGATCACTTTTTGTTTTGATGGGTTGACTAGCATAACACAACTTATATAACACCCCGCTAGGGAACCCGAGAGGATAAGAAAAATAACTACTAAGAGATGTAATTTTTTTATAGCAATAAGATATACATCACTTTCTAAAACAAAATAAACATTTTATTTGAATGCAATGTTACGAAATAATCTAAGTCCTCATAGGTTCCTTAACGACACCACTCAAACAACATTATATAACCTATTTACCTTCAAGAGATATACATTGAATCATGTCCCTTATTAGTCTATATACATTTTAAACCACCAAGATAAGAGTTCCAAACTCATTCTTTCATTAGACATAAATGCATCACTAATTTCCTCATACTATTCAACCATTCACTATTCTTAATATCACTTCTCATTTTAAAATTTAGGTGAGAAATTAACATTCATTAAGATAAACAATATAATATGTAATTAATTAATTAATATGTATCTTGATGCACTTAGTAGACATAAACCAACATTTGAATGCTACAACTATCTTATTTCATTTATTCATCATTTCATAATAATTTCTATGAATCTTAAATAAGGAGACGATACATTCATTCCTAGATACATCATTTCATACTATGTCTAAATTTATTTCCTTTATAAATGGAAAACATAAAGTAATGGAAGAATCATGAACAAGTATCCAAAACACTTTCCCTTTCATATTGATAATATACAATCTTTTCCCTTTCCTTTCACCTATATCTACCCATTCCCTTATACATTGCTTTGAATTACATCGATATACATCATTTAATCATATATAATTATTTCCTTACAAGAGATTATAATTACAAGAATGCATATACATAAGTACATCTTTACATATAAAATATGAAGTCTTCAAAACTAAAAATATGGAAGGAACAGGTGCAAGGATCATCCATTTGACCACAAAGAGTACCTTGATATAATAAATATTCATAACACAACTATGTGGATCCAAAAGGGTCCACTCCCCCTTTCTAGGATATAGAAACCGAGGTCCATGCAAGAAGGTAATAACCAAGATACTTCTAAAGAGGCATTAACCTTTCCCAAAACATTACATAACTACACTCACAAGAAGATGACAAGGACCACTAGAGGTATAATTAAAAATGTAAGGATTATAATATACAAGCTAGGTGAGTGTCATTGAATATCCCTCACCTCTTGGGTTACCCTAGTACTATCATTCCTGGCCCCCAAGTAGGCACATGCAGAACCAAACACCTTTCATGAAGACAAGGTTGCTCGATTATGTCACCACAAAGACACATTCTCCACGACATACCTAATATTTTATAGCACTAGTGGCATGGGAAAGGCATAAATTATTCTTAATTAATGTTTATTCTCCCAAACCCAATTAATTTTATTAATGTTATCACTTGATTAAGATAACTCAACAGTGGGTTACCCTGGTAGCCACTTAGGGCCTCGACCCCTCACTATGAGCCACTCACCTAGTGTACTTAGGTTCCCTAACCAAAATTAAAGCATCATAAGAATATAATAGATCAATTATTCAGTATACAAAAATACATATCAATTCCATAACAACATTTGATTGAGTTTAAGAAAAACATATGTTGTCCCTGATCCACTAGACAACCCTAAACCCTAATCTAACATTCAGAATGTTCCAAAACACATAAGAAGGAATCAAAGTGATATTATAAACATATTTAGAGTACACATAATCATATAAACCAAATTATAAAAATCTTAATAGCCTCTATTGACCATACAAACCCCTAAAACTTGGTAACCTTCTTAAATTGATCTATTTCAAACAAGGATTAAATGAAAAAAATAGTCATCATAGAATAGTCACCCATATCTTCCACACAAAAAACAATAAGGCCAATCACTTTGGTGGATATTTATAAAACCTAATTACATACTCTCAATCCCATTTTTATGAATATCCAACAATGTACAAGAAAGTATGGCTTTGTCTAAAACTGAATACCCTAGTTGGGGTTCAAACCCGCCTTCACCAAAATGATTGTAACTTACTCAAAACATAACAAAAATGCACCAAACTAGTGAAAGAGAAAGAGGATATGTAGACCTATCTCTGGTATTAATTTTAGACCTTTATCAATCCTTACCAGTTTGTACCATTCATAGAAAGTTGACTAAAAATCAGAACTTAGGAAGTACAAAAATAATACAAGAAAATACACATAATAGGGCATTACTTGAGCCCTAAAAATAAAATATAAGAGATAACCATTTCATATATTTGGATTTTAGTTCAGAAACAACAACCAAGAAAAACCATAGAATCAAATTGATTTATTAAAATAACATATTTTCAAAAATGGGTGTGTAGAAATCCTAGGAAAACACAAGGTAATTTCACCAAAATGAATTTAAAATTATAGAAAATTTAAAGAATGAATAGTTGAGATACCATACATCATTAAAAAATATAAAAAATTCATATTAAATCAAATAAAAATTAGAATTTAGGGATTAAAACCTTACCTTGGATCCTGTGAAGATTCCACCGTATAAGGAAGAAGAAGGAGACAAGGAGAGGAAAGCAATCTAAACTTGAGATGCAACATTCAAAACCCTCTCCCCTTTCATAAATATCTAAGAAATAAAATCCAAAATCCGCATAAATAACTCCCTCTCTCAACTTTTGAAAATATCAAACAATGTCCCTCTCCCAAAACAAACAAAACCATGAAATATCTAAGAACATTTCTCACAATTCTTCTCACAAATCTCATAAATTTCCATAAAACAAATTCACAAAATTTCTCCCATGAAAACTCCAGCAAGCCCCCTTCCCCAAAAATTAAAAAATAAACTCTCTCAAATAGATTTCCAAGAGTCATGTTGGTTGGGAACCAACTCCCAACCAATTTCAACTAATGGGATAATAAAAATAACTCCAATATAAATAACATAACTAAGGCAATTCCCCCCAACTTAAGATATCATAATAAATATACTTATGCACACACACATATATCTGCTAATAAATCAAATATAAATCCAATATTCATTCAAGACCTCGTAAAGAAGAATATTATTAATCAATAAAATATAATAATAATCAAGACATTAACCAACAAGATCCAAAATGACCAAAATACAAATAATACTCAAGAGATCAAACAAGACAAGAAAAAAGGAAAAATGTATATAACATAGAAATAATCCCAAAATGATAAACATAAATTTTTTCCATTAGTATGCAATGAGAAAACAAGTTGTATAAACTATCAGTTACATTACACTGAAAGTCAGTTTTCAGTTCAAACTGAAAATGCTAAGCAAGGAGGAAATCGACGACACAGTTTTGCAGTGTTAATCGAAAGAGTAAACCAAAGTTGATAAAGTGGATCCTGAAAGGAGGAAACTGACAGAGGAACCTAATGAGAAAACACAGTGCAAAGTGACAAAATAGAAACATGAACAACCTGGAAGATAGTCAAACTGATTTCAGAGCAAACCGAGCATCAAACACCGAAAGTCAGTTACATCCTGAAAAAAGTGAATTTGACTTCTACATCAGATAAAACACTCATATTCTATTTATAGAGTTTAGTTTAGTTTTTAAAATTATTACTTAAGGGACACGCAACATTATTATAATTGTTTTAATCAGTCTAACTGATTGGAAACATGCAGACTAGGAGATCAAGGTCAAGTTGTAAACCTGTGATCATAGAGTTAGTTTTGTTATATGTGAAACTTAATTAGGTCAATCTATCTTATAAATAGATGTTGCAATAATTTAATATAAGAGAAGAGAGGATGAATGTAGCCAATGAGCACATCTATGGATCAGACTGAGAGTTTCAAGAACTAGAACAACAAAAGATGAAATTGGTTATCAAGAACCAAGAACAGAGGCTACCAAACAAAAGAGGTATTAATCAATCACAATAGGTGATACATTTATACATGTGAATTGTAATGGATCTTTAATCAGAAATAGTTAGATTTCATACACTCAGGTCAATGAGTATTTTTGTCTACATTCTAACATGTCTAGCAAATAGAAGAAATCCTTTCAAGGAAGGTGGATTTAACAATCCTATTGTAAATCTCTTAACTGAGTGAACACTAAACATTGTTGCTAAAGCTCTTAACAGAGTAGATCTTAATAAGTCTCCACATAATATTCCTAATAGGGTAGATCATCAGAAGTGATCAAATTGTAAGCCTTATCCGACCCTTCCAAATCTGTAAATAGTGAAGATTTTGTGGGTGCCATCCCCACCGTAGTTTTAACCTTCTAACAGGGGTTTTCTGCGACATCATATCATGTGTTATGAGTCAATTAATTTCATGAATGTTTCTATGAATTTTTACATGTTTGATTAAGTTAAAGAATTGACATGTCTTACACAAATATAGTATAGAATAGATGGTTGGATAAACAATTGATTACATAAAGGTTAAATGATAAAAGAGATAAAAGATTTAGAGGTATTGATTCACCCCTCCCCACTCAGTACACACTTCTCATTATTTCCAAAAATTGGTATCAGACCTAGAACTCTTATTTGGAAAGCCTAAAGACCTAAGAGAAAAGATCATACAATGGAGAAGTACAAACTTGACAAAAGTATTGAGAACCAGAAGCTAGAAATTCAGATCTTCTATGAGTAGTATAAAGAAGAAAGAATCAGGATGAGATAAATGTTAGATGAAAGAAAGATTATGACATCTCACTGTAATGAGACAGATTACCAAGAAGAAGAGATACCAAATCTATTTGAGTCTTAAGGATCTACTACAAGCAAAGCATCATATACATAGAAAGAAATCATCACAAGCTTAAATGAAATCAATCAACATCTGGCTGGACAAGTGAAATCTCTACAAATTGGTTAAGAGACACAGATGGTAAGAATGATTGATGTCATGAACAATGATAGACAAGATGAGCAAGAGATAACACTAGCTATTGATGATAGAAGAAAGATTACTGGAAAGCTACAAGAGAAAGTTTCTAAAATACAGAGACTTACAGAACATCATCATGAGATTACAAATTAGATTGTCCTTATGAGTCAAGAGGAAAATAGAATGAATGTTGAACTCATTGAAAGAATAGAAGCTATCAGTGAGCTAAGGGAAGAAAATGAAAATCTAAAACAAGAACTCATAATTCAGCAACATCATAATGAGATAATCAAAAGAGCTGAAGAAAGCAATAAAAGAATGGATGATTTTCTTGATGGACAAAGGAGAGACAACAACATCACCAGAATAGGCTACACCGAGAATGGAGAATCACCTAAGAAAGACAATCCAAAAAATGTCTATGCAAATCCAAGACCAAGAAAGTTGACATGCAATCACTGTGGAAAGCAAGGCTACAGATCAAATGTTTGCAAGAGAAAAATGAAAGGTATTCCTAAATCTACATCTTCATTCATAGGAATTTGTTAGAAATGTAACAAGAAGGGACATAAAGCATATAAATGTAAGTCTGAGATGAAACAAACAAAGAAGGAAACCTAGATGGAAAAATACTATCATACCTAGAAAATGCATGGGCACACTACACTTGAATACTGGAAGAAGAAAAAGCAATGATGGAAGTCTAATGGTCAAGAATCTTCCTATCAACCGAATAGAGTCGGTAACCAGTATGTATGGGATTACAACACTTGGGAAATTGTACAACATGTGGAAGATTTGGTCTCATTTATGCAAATTGTATGAGACAATGAAAAAGAAAGCATAGAGGATGGACTAACCCCGAAATGACATGTTTACACTTTCATAAAGTCAGTCATCTCAAGAAAGACTACATAGACCAAATGACAGAGACCAGCACCTTTGCCAATGGAAACACCATTGAAGACATCAGGAAGATGAGAAACAAAATGTGGAGGAAATCTACAAGCAATGATGAAGCTAGACCAAGAAATGCAATTGGTGACACCCTATCCAATGGATCTAGTGACATCACCACCCCCACCTAAGCAGAACAAGTAAGTATGGAACTACATTACAGCAAGTTATATTTTGCATCAGTTCCAATAATACATAGTTGAAATGCCAAACTAGCATGATCATAGATGCACTATGGTATTACTTGTTAAATTCTATGAAAACTATTTCATCGGTTAATACATACTGAAATACATCAGTATACATTCAAAGCTGAATTGTCTGCACTTACCGAGAATCATCGGTTAACATATAAAGCTAAAGTTTCTAGTGTAAACTGAGATCTGTTGGTAATCATGTGAGTTAATAAAGTTGTCTTCACAATACATTGAAACCCATCGATAAAAGTAACAAGTGAGACGACTGTCCTGAAGCATCGCATTGTCACCGAGAGGGAAGTTAGTGTCTCAACCGATGACTCTGTCTTCACACACCAAGGAGTGGTTGAGAATTAATGACTCGACCTAGGGAAAAGTCTATAAATAGATGATGGAAGGGTTTCATTTCTGACCAGCAATTTGAGCAAAGCGACCAGAGCGAAATCAGAGCTAGAAGCGACAACATTACAGAGAGACTCCAACCCGATTCAAAACACTCCAAGTAGATCAATTATAGTTACAAAGGATAAAGTAAGTACCAAGCATAATAGAGAACTTTTTTTATCATTTATGGATAGCCCTAATTTCTGGAACAATGGCCATGACATCAAGAACTGCTAAGCTGAAGAGCATGAAGAAGGATACGATCAAACTTTTCAAGAACTCTACCTGTGTAGAACCACATTATAAGATATGCCTAGAGGTTGCATCACAACCCAAAAATGCTGGAGCATTGTCACGAGTACCAGCTAGGGTTTTGCTCATTGAAGATGTGCGAGCATACATACACTGCAAAATTGTAGAGATTGGCGACCTAGAGGTTGAACAAGATTTCAAGAAGCTATGCAAAGATGATGGTACTATTAAAGATGAGAACAAACGCATCAAAGTGAAAGGGCTCACAAATACCCTATGGCTCCCAAAATATTTTAAGACCAAGTGGATTCAGTTAGTATTGAGTAGGATACATAACCATAAGTTATGGATGGATGAGCCTAAACCGATAACACGAGATGTTATTCATGCAGTCACCAGTTATCCAATAACCGATAAGGTAGAGGCATTGAAGCACCCACCCAAGGTTGACATTGAGAAGAATATAGGAGAAAAGTGTGATGGAAGAGGACTTAAGGTATCCACTATCACAGATGATGAATTGAAATTTGGAGAATGTGTCTTAGGATACAAATTCTTTCAGGAAAGCATGATAAACAAAATTTCATCTGGAGCAGTGGAAACATCCTACAAGATTGTCAAAAAGGGAACTCAGTTGGATCTATCAGAACTTCTACTCAAGGAGCTAGAAGAGAACCTAAAGACAATCAGAAATGCAAAATCAAATTCATGTAAGCTTGGTTTACTTATCACGTGCATATTATTTTACTTCAAAGAATATTTTCCATCCATAGGAAATGTGAAATGGGATACAAAAAGACCAGTCACCATACATATTAGTGAGTTTATAAAATCACTAGGAGATAATTTTGAGTTAGTAATGGATGAATACTTTGCTGGATTCAAGGAGAGAATGAAAAAAAGAGTAAGGATCCCCAAGCAATTAATTGAGAAATTCAAGACTGATATATGTTTCATGGTAGACACACACTTCACATACATGAAGCCTGTTGTACCCAGAACAACATGGCTACAACCAATTGACTATGAAGTGAACATAGATCAAGCATCGAATGCAATTGATGCATTAATAAATGAGCCATTAGATAAAACATAACCCAAGTTTGACACTTATGAAGAAGACAAAGAAAGAATCAAAATTGGCTTGGTTGTAAAGACGATAGACATGAAGAAGGATAAAATGGTCAATAACTTCAAGAAAAGGCTGTCAGTTACATAAGAAGAAACTAAATAGAAAGAAGAAACCGAGGGACAGTCACCTGTCAGTGAAGCTGAGAAGGAAAGTGAATTTGAGTCTACAGAGTCAGATACTCCATTACCTTCACTAGCTAAGAATCCTAGAACTATAGATGCTACAAGGACAAGAAGTCAAACAGCTAAGCAGAGAAGTCCTTCACCATTGAACAGAGGTCAAGGACCTATAAGAGGAAAAACAAAACACAAAAAAGAAGGACAACAAAAAGAAGAAAGTTCATTAGAACTAAGGAGGACATTGAGGACACCGAACATAATGAATCTGTTCAACAAGAAAAGAATAAGATACCTGACACAATTGATGAAGTGTGTGCCTCAATTGTCAAATTAGGTACAATAAATAGTAGGAAGGTCAAGAAATGGTTAACATTGTGATGCAGGAGCATCCTGGGTGTAAGGGCAATCTTGCATCACCCAAAAAATATGTGTTTTACTATTCAATAAGGGCTATTTTGTACAAAGCTGCTATTTTTTGAAACTTACTATTTTTAGTAAGTTGGTTGTTTGAACTCAGAATGTTCTAATTTTCCAGGTGAAGGTTCATCTTAGTCATATAAGAATGCCAGTTGAATTTCATTGCCAGATCATCTGTATTGGCGAAGTTATTAAGGATTTACTATTGAGATTTTAGGGTGCAAAACCTTTGAGCTCAATTTTCAGGACCTTAGAGGCTCTGAATCAAGGTCAAACCCTTGGCTGACTAGTGCTTTGTAGTCGGACATTGTAAATCGCGATCTCCCCTTTCTGAAAAGTGGTTATAATAGCCAATCGGAGCTACGATTCAAAACTTATGGCTTCCGGAAGTTGGGCTACCTAATCTCATGTTTTGTAAATATTTAAAGCCGACCCTTTTGTAATAAAAGTGAAAAATAATTAAAGGCTAAGGGTAGTTGGCCTTAATGGCTAGATTTCTGGAACCTTCTTGAGCGGTGGAAAATTGCCTATTTAAGGAAGGCCCGTGGTGTTTTCTAGTGCAGTTCTGGGTGGTTATTTGAGGCTTTGTCCTACAGATTATTGTAAGGGATGGCCATGTGGCTTTTGATATTGTAATTCTGAAGTTTGTAATTCCACATTTGTGGAGCCAATAAGAAGCCAATTTTCTATTCTTGCAAATTTCTATTGTTTCTCTTTGTTTCTATCATGTTCTTGTGGTATTAAGGGGAGTCCCCTTCATCACATTGGATCCCTTGGATCAAAATGAGATTGAGGAGGCAATCATATTCAAGATGATGTGCATATTCATACCTCCCAATACAACTGGCAAACAATATGCCCAAAGAACTACAAGATAGGATATCAGCAAGATGGACATTTGCCTTGCACTTTGAGAAAGAAATCAGGGAAAGAGCCCTAGTTTCAGTCATGCCTCCTGAATAAAAAATGGAGGAGATAAAAGAAATGATGAAGATTAATTCCAAAAGGTTCTCACTGAAGTTGAGAGCCTACCAAGTGCTTAAAGGACATCTACCAGACCTAGACAGAAAGAGTGAAGCTGAATGGAGGAAAATACTTGATATTCCTAAAAAGGATACAAGTCCTGAGCCACAAAGATCTCTTACCAAGAATCAAGAGACTGAGGATGATCAGGCTACTCAGAGCACTATACCAATTACCATCACTGATGTAGAATTGGAAAAAGAGGAAATGGACACTACAGGAAACAAGAACATGGATGTTGCAGATGAGACATGGCCAGACGCTACTATGGACAACACTGTGGACAATACAATTATTGACATCACTGATGATCCTGTAGATGATATTAAAAAAGATCAAGATAACACTGTTGCCAAGGACCATACCGATTAACAGGATACTACAATTGATGTTGCACGGGTACACATACCAGGCCAAATGCCACTATTGATTCATGTAACCAATATTATCTTACAAAAGGGGAAGACCCACAAGCCTGATGCAAGCATACCTGAGGACAAGGGAAATGAATAGAAAAAAGACACAACTGATGAAAAGAAGCACACAATCAATGAAAAAAATGTCATCGATGGAGAACAGAAAGATGAAGATTCCACCAAGCAAGATGCACAAATAAAAGATTCTAATGAAGTGCAAAAAGAGAAAGATGAGCAAGAAAAGACAGTTGATACCATGCCAAAGGAAACTAAAGATGAAGCTATAGAAACAATGAAGGTTGACAAGGAGACGTCCTCAGACAACCGAAAGACAAATACCGAGCAGGAGGATAAAGGTACAACTCCTCAAAAGCCATCTAGTAGCACATCAGACCAAGCCGAAAAGATGACTATGGTTTTGCATATAGGTGGAACACAAAAGAAGAAGAATAAAACAAAGAAGAACAAGTTGGAAGTCACATTAGATGAGATTATTGAAATACCAAAATGTGACCCAACAACATTAGACTTTGAATCTCTCCAAGAGTATGGAGAAATCTGCCAAAGAAAAGCTTTGCAAGAAAAAGATTAAGAAGCAGCACCAAGATTCATTGGTTCTGGAGAACACAAGGGACATCTTGAGTCAGATTGTACCTAACATAGATGTTGATCACAATGCCCCCATTCTAGATCAACTTTCCATCCTCACCGAAGTGATCACAACGCAAAATGTTGATGCAGAAAAGGCAATTGAGGAGTGAGCAAAGCATAAATTTCAATATAAATTGACAAAAAAGATCAGCCAAGAAGTGGAAGAGAACAAGGTAAAGTTTTTAGAATTATCAAATCAATTAGATCCAATCATAACTAAATTTTTTTCCTTGATAAAAAAATTATGCACTTAGAGAAGCTTACTAAAGATAACAATGATAAGATTGCAAAGATTGAATCTGATCTAACTGCAAGTGCATAAAGTCTAACGACTGATGGAAATGCAATAAAATTTCAATATGAGAAGATAATAGAGATAAAACGGTTAAGATAGGAACTTTGGGAAGTAGAGTCACAATTTAGAGAGGAGGTTACCAAAGTTCAGTCCATACTGCTACCAAACCTCACACTTTTGTAGAGTCACCTAAGTTCAGCAAGTCAACTTATTTCCACCCCTGAGATATCTGTAGCAGACATCTATGACATGCATGCACATATTACACTAGAGCACATGGCTCTTGAACATCTAAAGGAGAAATGGGAGAAGATGATGGAGGAAATTCAATCCTCACTCACTCGTATTTTTGATAAGCTATAGGTATACATCTTTGCCCTTACTATCAAAAAAGGGGGGAAAAGGAAATATATACAGAGATAGAACATACAATAGTGAAAAAGGGGAAAAGTGAAAAAGGGGGAAAATGATAAATATAGCATGAAGGAGAAAAAGGAAAAGGAGGAGAAAGTATAAACATACATATACTATACTTACCAACATATGCATAGGGGGAGTCATGAAGTGACTAAGGTATATACAAGGTGTTCATACTATAAATTTTGATAGAATTTTGCATATATCTATTTTTGATACTAATGTCAAAGGAGGAGATTGATAAACATAAAGTTTTGCCATTAGTATGCAATGAGAAAACAAGTTATATAAACTATCAGTTACACTACACCGAAAGTTAGGTTTTCAGTTCAAACTAAAAATGCTAAGCAAGGAGGAAACCGACGACACAGTTTTGCACTGTTAACCGAAAGAGTCAACCGAAGTTGATAAAGTGGAACCTGACAGGAG
Organism: Thuja plicata; assembly: GCA_018584345.1. Classification (NCBI taxonomy): domain Eukaryota; kingdom Viridiplantae; phylum Streptophyta; class Pinopsida; order Cupressales; family Cupressaceae; genus Thuja; species Thuja plicata. The sequence continues at coordinate 1,512,260 of MU223785.1, read as the reverse complement.
GAAAATGAAAAAGGAACCCAATGAGAAAACATAGTGCAAAACAATAGAATAGAAACAGGAACAATCCGAAAGACAGTCAAACTAATTTCACAGCAAACCGAGCATCAAACACTGAAAGCCAGTTACATCCCGAAAAAAGTGGAATTGACTTCCACGTCAGATAAAACACTCATATTCTATTTATAGATTTTTGGTTTGTTTTTAAAACCATTACTTAAGGGGCATGCAACATTATTATAATTGTTCTAATCAGTCTAACTGATTGAAAACATGCAGACTAGGAGATCAAGGTCATGTTGTAAACCTGTGATCATAGAGTTAGTTTTGTTATACGTGAAACTTAATTAGGTCAATATATCTTATAAATAGATGTTGTAATCATTCAATGTAAGAGAAGAGAGGATTAATGTAGCCAACAAGCACATCTATGGATCAGAATGAGATTTTCAAGAACCAGAACAACAAAAGATGAAATTGGTTATCAAGAACCAAGAAAAGAGGCTACCGAGAAACAAAGGTATTAATCAATCACAATAGGTGATATATTTATACATGTGAATTGTAATGGATATTTAATCAAAAATATTTAGATTGCATACACTCAGGTCAATGAGTATTTTTGTCTGCATTCTAACAAGTGTAGAAAGTAGAATAAATCCTTTCAAGGAAGGTGGATTTAACAATCCTATTTTAAATCTCTTAATCGAGTGCACACTAAAAAATGTTGCTAAAGCTCTTAACAGAGTAGATCTTAATAGGTCTCAACATAATACTCCTAAAAGGGTAGATCATTAGAAGTGATCAAATTGTAAGCCTTAACCGGCCCCTTCCAATCTGCAGATAGTGAAGATTTTGTGGGTGCCATCCCAACCACAATTTTTACCTTCTAACAAGGGTTTTCTGCGATATTATATCATGTGTTATGAGTCAATTACTTTCATGAATTTTTCTATGAATGTTTACATGTTTGATTAAGTTAAAGAATTGATATGTCTTACAAAAAGATAGTATAGAACAAATGGTTGGATAAACAATTGATTACATAAATGTTAAAGGATAAAAAAGATAAAAGTTTTAGAGGTCGTGATTCACCCCTCCCCTCTTAGTACACACTTCCCATTATTTCCAACACAAAATGCATTAATGATATAAGGGTGAACAATCAAGTAAAAGGCATACATCCTTCCACATAAGATCAACCATAATTTAATGATACTGTAGTTACATCTTTAAATCCTTTAAAAAGTATATATAACCTATCCACATTATTAATAATTTAATAATTAAGGGTACTATACTTTACCTTAATCCATATATATATATATATATATATATATATATATATATATACATATATGTGTGCACCCATATATACTTATATTTATTTATTTAGATATATGCCAAATAAAAAACACTTTAATCTATACAACATTAATATTACACATACATACTTGCTATAGAATATATCTCTTAAACATATTAATATCTCACCTAACATCTAAAAGAGACAATAGCAATCAATTTTGAAATACATCAAGATAACTTCAAGATCAAATAAGTTCAACTGTAGTCAACTAGACAATTCAAGCCAGACTCTAGACCAAGCATGAATCCCTGAAATGTAACATAGTGAAGATCAACTGAGAGTAATCTCAAGAAAGACAATTAAATGAAATAAATTACCTTATCACAACTAGATAAGGAAATCAACCGAGCAAAATCACAAGAATGCCCAACCCTAAAAAGGTAGCACTCTAAAATAGGAAACCTATGGCTATAAGGGAAGGAATTTGCGAGGATCTTGGAATTATCTCTGCAACAACAACAACCATCAAGGATTTGGGGGAACGTTCAGACCTGTGAAGCCAAGTGAAGTCGATGCCCGATACTTGCAAGCCTGCATCACAAAATGAATATACATGTGCATATATATA
>MU223785.1:1498358-1510276 GCA_018584345.1 Thuja plicata | reverse complement strand
ATATATATATATATATATAAAGAAGACAGTACAAACATATTTCAGGGATCGCGATATCGTGTGGACTTCACCAGGTGAGTAATTACGACTTTGTCCGTAGTCATGAAATCACATCATAGATATACACACACATAAAGCATCAAGTATATAAACAATAAATCAATTATAAGAAAGGGTTATATCATATTTCATTAGGGTTAGTGACATAATCAAATTGAATAACCAAAGAGATAATCAACTCATGAGTGCCGATCTAGAATATAACCATAACCATAAAAAATATATGTAAGCAACTGGAAACTTAATTTGTGAGTTTGTATCATATCATAAATGACTATCCAAGAAACATAAATATATAGTCCATCAACAATATCATATAAATGACTTGGGTTACTTCAAAATCAAATACCAAATCAACATAAACATGGAACAGAAGTAACAATCTATGATTATCTGCCTATCCATCATAACTTATCGATGAGGGTTAGATTGGTAATTACAAAGCATAAAACATACATAAATTTTCATATAAAGAGAACAACAACAATTTCCATTAGCTTTTTTGAATATCAATCTTGAGCGTATTTGTCAACATCTAAAATCACCAAGTAAGATACAAGATTTATCCTAAGTAACCTTAACATCAGAAGGTCTAACAAACACTTAAATATCCATCAAGCACATATCCCACAAAATCATTCATATAGTAAGGTCCCAAAAGGCCATCACACCTAAGTGGATAACACCGAAGGATACCTTAAGGTAGTATGTTAGACATTACAGTCAACAGGTACTATATTATGAAATCATTATAACCAAACTATTGGAATAGGTCAGAAAAGTATCACAAACATATAAACACTAAGAGAAGCATCCAAATATCTTAATGCACTCAAAAGAATTTAACAAAAGTAGAAAATTCATATGAGGGTTAGAGGTGTATTACAAATTCCTAGACTATCGATGGAATCTTTTGCAATAGTGCTTTCCCTTTGCATGATCTACAATAAGGAAATACCTTACTAGGCTAGTGCTCATGCCTCTTTATCTTTCTCCTTTTCTCTCTTTTGAGAAATGCCTCTTTTATCTTGGTTTTGGATTTGATAAGGACTTAAGTCACTAGGGGGTTTGATGTTTATTTGTCTCCTTGACCTTGATAAGACCATTCACATGCATCGATCTATTTTATTGCGATAATGAGTTTGTCTCATACTACAACTAAAGTTGGGGCTAAATGTACCACCCTAAAAAGTTAACACCCATAATTGGATTCTCTATTAGGTCAAATTAGGCCCCATTTTTGTGATTTCAAAGTTTGGAGGCCTGTTACGCTTGATGCTTGCAACCTTATTTTTCTCTTCCATAATATTGTCACCCATCCTAATACCGAGTCCAAATTTGGGGCCATTATCCTAGGTACAAAACATTTGAAATGTTCTTCCCTTGCACTTTTTGGCCCAAATTTGGCCCGGAGTCCTATGTTAGGATTTTAGTGGGAAATTTTGTCCCGTGGTTGGCTTGGCTTATTTTTGAATCCCAAAATGATGGATTGAGTATATAAACACCCTATCTCTTCTCATTTTGATATCAATTACTATCCTCAAGTATTCATGATCAAGAATTATTCAATCAATAAAGAGAAATTGAGAAAATGGATTCAAGATTTGAAGGAAAGCATCCAAGATCTAGTTTCTCCAAGTCTCCAATTCTTCAAGTAAATTCATTCCAAGGAAATATTATCCAATTGAAGAAAATTTCTCTTCAATGATGGCCACGTATATAAGTTATCAATCAAGCAAGAAGATCCTTCCTTCCATCTAAATTAACCCTCCTTCATTGTAAACGATTATCAAGCATATCTACATTCAAGATCTAGGAGTGTCATTCCTAGATCCATGCATTTGTGAGGGCATAATTGATTTTATTTTACATTAAAAGGTAAAATATTTGGATCCAAGAACATTCAAACATCTTCATGGGTATAAGAAATCTCTACATCCATCCATGAGGGTTTATGTACGGTGAATCAAACATTTACCTTTTTACATAATTTGTTTTATGCAATTTCATTTCATTTTCAAGGTTGGGTCCTAAACAAGGGTTTAACCAAGGAAAACCCCCTTTACCCAACCTTTTTCACATTTTTTGTATGTAGGAATATGTTAAGGAGCTGTCAGATAAATTATGAGAAGATCATGAATTTTCAGAAGATCCCCAAAATTTTGGGAAAAAATACCTAGAACAAAATGTTTGAAACATTTTGTTCCCAAATATACAACATTTGAAACATTTGATACCCTACAACTTGGGCTCAGATTTCATCTACAGGTCAAATATCCTTTTCAGATTTCTAGTTTGTTATTTCTAGTTTTTCATCTACTTGCCTACTTTGTCTTCTATATTGCATTTTTCCTATCTTTTCCATTTTCAACAATTCCATATTTAGCGAAGGATCACTATCCCATTTAGCACTTAGGTCTCTACTTAAGCCTTTTGGGGCATCTTCCTTCTGAATGTGCAATTTTCAAAAGGAGGAGTAATCATCCTATTTGCCTTTGCTCCCCTTTTATCTTGTTTAGATTGATTGACTGATTGATTGATTTGATGAATTTGAAATAAAAAATGATTTGACCATATTGATAGATTGATTGACTAATTGATTTACATAAGAGATATTAGTGACACGACTAGATGTAGAAATTATTAGATGGATTAGGTGGGAAACTGAACCATCATTGAATTCCAAAATTCATTAATACCACATTCTCTCAAATCTTCACACTTTGAGCAATTATTTTTTTATCATTGAGCTTCTTTTATTTAGAAAAATGGATATGTCCACCCCAAGATATTGATAGATCAAGATGGGATGTTCCCATTGCATTAAAAATTAACTTAAAACAAATAAGGGATTTTACCATCCATTTGAGGGTACGAGTATTAAGGGTCAAACTCATGAATATTATTATTTATTGAAATATTTTATGCATTAGATACTTTGGTAATATGTGAACATGCCAATCATAGGCACCCAAAATACCGTTCCTCAAACTTCATGAAAACATCCCACAAACAATGAACAAATAAAAATAAAGCCATGATCCATCTCGACCTCTATAATCACTTGTGGATATCCCAAAGAAGCATAGGAGCATGAATTAAAATAAATGAAAATAAGATAAGGATCACTTAACAAAACAACTCAACAACCATACTGATATTCTTACCAAAGATGAGTGTTTCTTGATAGGACAATGTTTGATAGGATGCGTATTGCAGGAAAGACATATTTGTTAAGGCTTGATATCTAATAGGGCATCTGTTCTATGAAAGGCATATCTGTTAATACATGTTGTTTGATAGGTATGTTTAAAAATGATAAGCAGTTGATCAGTTAGGTTGTAGACTAGCATGATAGGTTTTTCTGTTGATGCATGATTTAATAAGATTGATGTGTTGTTTGATGCACTATTTGTGTTTGCTCAAAGTGTTTGTTGTCGCAAAAGACCATTTTATTCAAAATGATGATGAAGACATTGTTTTTGGATTTTTTATGTTTTCTGATTAATTTTTTAGTTTTTTTTTCTAATTTTTTCAGGACTTTTTTAAATTTTTTTTTATTAATTTTATTAGGATTTATTTTTTATTTTTTCAAGACTTTTTAAAGCACTGATTGAGGTGAAAGTCATGTGTCAAGATTTATTATCAAGCATGATGTATTTATTTGGCCCAATGTCTAGCAAGGCAAGCAAAATTATGAATGGATGAATAAGCTGATGGGATGGAAATGGATAGTGTTAGGATAAATGCCTTGTTATTTTTGTCATTAATGTCAAACATTATGATTTTGTATGTATATGGATAAATTTTGTACAAATATGTGTTTTGAAGTAATAAAAAAGTGTAGGTATGATGGTGCATAACTATGATAGACATGCATACATTTTGAGATTGTGATTTATCTATCCTTTAGCTTTATGTTTCTATGTCCATAAGTTTGTTTGGTTCTAACATTGGAAGAATGGTAACATGGTATTTTGGTTGTATCTATTTGTGTACAGTTGCAAAGAGATATTATATTTAGTAGTTTATGGCTTCTGGATTTTGACTATGTAACACTTTTTTCCATCAAATTTTCGGATCACACTCCATGATCCATCATCAGGATGATAGCTAGAAAAGAGATCCCACCCTATATTTTCTAGCTATCATCCTAATGCTAGATCATGAAGTGTGATCCAAAATCTTGATGGAAAAAAGCGTTACACAGTCAAAATCCAAAAGCCATATGATAATCCTTAAAGGATCAGAAGTTGTCATTAGTATTCAAGCAGACAATTTTGGTCGGTCAGTCAACATTCACAGAGAAACAACATTCACCGAGCAAAATTGATCACCGAGCACAGTGTTCACTGAAGCACAGTAGTCACCGAAACATTCTGAACACCGAGCATAGTATATCAACCAAGCAAAGACATCACCAAGCACCAGTCTAACCGACATACATTTTTAACACTGAGAAAAGTGGATCTGAACTACACGTTAGCTAAAGCACTTTAGTCCTTAAAATAAAATCTTTCTTAGCTGGACAACTATTTCTTGAGGATCAAGAAAAGTATAAATGATGGATTTAATTAGTTAAACTGATTGTATTCATGCAAACTAGGAGATCAAGGTCAAGTTGTAAACCTTTGATCTTAGATTTATTCAAGAAAAGTGTGAAACCTAATTAGCTCAAAAAATTGTATATATAGATGTATAATCAATCAAGAAGATGATGATTGTAGCCACACAAGGACATCTATGGATCATACAAAGGTTTTCATGTAGAAGAACAAATAAAGAAGAATTCAGTTATGAAGAACTACATTCAAGGCTACTGAGAAGAACAGAGGTATTATCCATCACAATAGGTGATATACAATTTTGTAAAATTAATGGATTTGTAATCATAAATTCAAGATTGCAAGCTATCAGATCATCTATATTTTTTTCTACTCTCTAACAATTGTAGAAAACATAAAAAATCCTTCAAGAAGGTGGACTTAATAGTCTTTATGTAAATCTCTTAACTGAGTGCACACATACATTGTGTTGCTGAAATATCTTAACCGAGTAGACTTAACAAGTCTAAAATTTTACTCCTAATAGGGTAAGATCATCAGAAGTGATCACAACTTGTAGCCCTAATAGGAAGCTTCCATTCTGCAGATAGTGAAGCTTTGTGGGTTTCATTCCCATCGTAGTTTTTACCTTCTAACAAGGGTTTCTGCATTACCAAATACTTGTGTCATGTGTCAATAAAATTCATGAATGTTTCAATGTTTTGTTTCATACATTTACATTTGAGCTATGATATTACATGCATGAAGTAAGAAAGCTACAATGGTCGGTTATGCAAGAAATGAGTACTAAGGTTAATTGATAAAAGTTTTTAAGGGTACTAAATCACCCCTCCCCTCTTAGTACACACCCTTCCATTATTCCAACAATTGGTATCAGAGCTAGATCTATTATTTTGTAAAAGTTTAAACACTTGAGAGAAAAGATCATACAATGGAAAGGTATAAGCTTGATAAAAATATTGAGAATCAGAAGTTGCAAATACAGATTTTCTTTGAGCAATTCAAAGAAGCAAGAATCAAAATGAAAGAGATATTGGCTGAAACAAAAGTCATGGCATCTCGCCATAATGAAATTGACTATCATGAAGAAGATATAACTGACCTATTTGATTCATCTGGATCTGAATCTGGTAATACATCTGACACATTTGAAGGAAGCATTACAAATCTAAATGAAATCAATCAACATCTGACTGAACAAGTAAAAGTACTGCTAATCGGTCAAGAGACACAAATGGTAAGAATGATTAATGTTATGAATAATGCAAGACAAGCTGAACAAGAAATAATTTTAGCTATTGATGACAAGAGAAAGATTAGTGAAAAAATGCAAGAGAAATAATCTGAGATACAGAGACTTATTGAACATCACATTGAGATCACCAATCAAATAGTTCTTATGAGTCATGAGGCCAACCAAGTGAACATAGAACTTAATGAAAAATTGGAAGTTATTGGTGAACTAAAAGAATAAAATGAGAAACTGAAGCATGAAGCAAAGATTCAACAACAACATAATGATATGATCAAGAAAGCTGAAGACAGTTGGAAAAGAATGGATGAGTTTATGAATGGACAAAGAAGACTCAACAACAATACCGGCTTAGGGTATATCAAGCATGAAGAATCATAAAATTGAGATGATCAAAGAAATGTCTACACAAATCCAAGACCAAAGAAGCGGTCATGTAATCATTGTGGAAAACCAGGCCACACATCCAATGTTTGCAAGAGCAAAGCAAAAGGTATTCCTAAAACTACTTCTATATTAATAGGTAATTGTTATAACTATAAAAAGCATGTACACAAAGCACATGAATGTGTTAGTAATAACTGAGAGGGGGGGGGGGGGGGGGGGGGGTGAATCAGTGGCCTAAAAAATATTCCAATAATCAACCCTTAAAACTTAGTACCACAAAATTATACCTCTAGTTATCTTCAGTCCTATAAGATGAATGCCTCCAAATACTTATATAAATTTAATACTCCTCGGAATGCTTTGTAAAACCTTCTACTGTAGATTTACCGATTAGTAGTCTGTCAATTTACTGAAAGACAATAAATTATTTAGTGTATACCGATCGATCCAATTAAGTTAAGTGTAATGCAAAACACTAAAGTAATGACTCATAAATAAATTGACACATGGATTTTTAACGTGGAAACCCTGTTAAGGGAAAAACCATTTGGGACCGGTAAGCCAAAATTTTCACTCTTCTGAAGTGAGCTCGGTGAAGAGCCAACCCTATTAAAGGTTACAAACACACTGTTAGGTGTGACCTTGTTAGAGGATTTAAAAGTTTAGTCTGTCACTTGATATCAGACATCTCTATGCTACCATCCTTGATCAAACACTCACTTGGCTTGTCAATAGGTATCTGGCATCTCATGGTATCTTCATGATCAAAATTTTTGATACTCCATTGGATGTATCTCAATATAGAAAGGATCTTTAAATCCTACTCAGTTAAGAGACTTTCTGAATCAATGGTTAAACTTAAACAATATGATTTGTTCATATATACAACTATACTTGCAGATTTTTAGATCTATTGTAATCTCACAAAAATATTCTGATCAATATAACTCTATTTATACCTTTTCTCTACTTAGATTCTTCTCAGTGATGCTGTGCTCTATTGCCTGGTGTCTGCAAAATTCTTTAGCTCTTTCCTTGATCAACACTATATGAAGTTTCTCTTCATCAGTTTCTCTTTAGCATCCACTTTTCTCTTTCTCCCCAAACCAATTCATAATTAATTGAGTTGTCTCTTAAATAGACATGATATCACCATTGTTAGGTTCTTGATCTTCTTGATCTTGGCATGATCCACAATTTTTCCAATCAGATTTAAATCAAAACTCCTATTTTATCTCGCTGAGCTATTTTTTCCAACTAGACAAATCAACTTTAAATCAATTACTTATCTCTGGCTTATCTTGTTGATGAAAACAATGATAAATACCAGTTAACTCTATATTTATCTCTGCTAGCTAGATATTTTTTTCATTTGTGAACTCAAGTTAATTTTGGTTTAACTCTCTAATAGCGTCGGTCAACACTTCGATTCTCCTCGGGCTTCTCTGTCAGTTTACACTATATTTCTGGCCATCATGTTTGCTTGTGATTCTTCTCGTCGGTAATGCTCATCGGTTTTCTTGCTCGGGCATCACTGTGACTTGGCTGTTGATGATCTCTATCCATCGAGTTCCACTAACCGTCAGTGTTTGTAGTCATAATGTGAATGCTTGTCTTTTATGCATTACAGAAAGCATAATCTTTATCTCTCTGATCCTCTGAATTCTTTGACACTTTGATTATAACCAATTAGATTATATCAAGTTGACATCAATGAAAATACAATCCATTAACTGATTTAATGTCTTGCATTATCCTTCCACATTTCGGTTATCAACTTAACATCTTGAAACATTCAATCAGTTACATGTCATAAATCTCCCCCTTTGGCATTTATGGCAACATACTACATTATCATACTATACTATCACTAATACAATATGAAATATATAGTTTCATTAAGCTTTCCTAATGTAACTATTACAAATGTTTGGCTCTCGGTAAGCTCAAAATTAGCTTAGATTTGTTTCATGCAGAGTGGTTGTCTTTAATATTTAATCCCTTCACTGGATAGATTTATCATCTAATATTTCTATTCTAGATATGTGCTCTACCTTGACTGTTCCTCTTCTTGATAATCTCTTTTTCCTTTGACAAGATTCTTTCTCTTTGTCTGAACTCTCTCCCTTTGTTACTTCTCTCCCTTAGATGGATATTTCATGTGTAATCAATTTCTCTCCCTTAGAATATTGATTAACCCTTCCTTTCTGATTCTCAGGAACTTCTCTTCATGGATAATGATATAATCTCTCCTTTTATCATATCTCTCCTTTATGTGATATGGAGATCATCTCTCTCTTTGTATGATAATTTTCCCTTTTGTATGATAATGAGAATATCTCTCTCACTTTGACAACAATGCCAAACAGAAATACTATTAGAATAGTCCCAAAGGATAACTAAGAAGGGGGGGGTGAATCAGTTATCAGTAACTTTAATTCTTTTTCTTCCTTAACTTTAGAATACAACAAAGTAAATTCTTAATCAGATAACACAGTACACAACACACAATTTGATTACGAGGAAACCAAATGTTAAAAACCCTGGTGGGAATTAGCACCCACAATGAACTATACTTGGTTATAGTAATCCCTGTTAGAAGATATTTCAACCCTATTAGGATTTGTACTTTACAATGCAATAAGTATAGTGACCTGGTTAAGGGTCGGACCCTGTTAGGAGTCTTTTACAAATAACACTGTTAGGGGTGGTGGACTCACTGTCCAAAAGCTCACTGCTTAATGGTGAAGGCTACAACCTTTTGTATAATAGATATGCACTATATCTGATGATGAACTATAGAGTAGACCTTTTTTCTTGATCAGTTCCAGTGTATTACAATCTTTCACTTCTTCTTCACATAGACTCTTGATGAATGAGCCAAATATGATATTCTACTTTGTACATCTTCTGTCTCTTTTCGTATCATTCACACTTAGCATATCAAAATTGACTTGTTATAAGTATCTTTCTCAAAGTATGAGATCATGGGACCTGTAAGACAACTCTTCATATCATCCTTGTCAGCTCTACTAAGCACACAAGCATAATTACAACCGCACAAGTATAAACTGAATAGACACGACGCTTCACTAAGTTGGCCTCACCAAATTAACTCTAACTTTGCAATCTTCTTGAAACATGTTTGGCACCTTTAGATAAATATCATCAACTCATAACTAATCATGAATATACACACGCATATCCTAAAGATAGGTGCAACTCAAGAAACATGTTACATACGTCGGCTCTAAATAGATACTCTTCTAGAGCTATAACTTCCAATAATAGAATTACACAACTTGACTGAAACATCATATCTAGATCTGCGTGTATGAAAATAACATAATAAACATGTAGCTAACCACGCAATTCTTCATGTCATCATTCTGATAAGTACATACAAAATTACTACTATGTATTATATGTTTTCATCAATGACAAACATACAATCAACCAACTGAATATAATCAAATCTCCAACAATTTCCCCCTTTGACATTGATGGCAACATATGATATCAAAAAAATATCTTCTGTTCATGGTGTCCTCTTTATTTTATAATCTTCTCAATATCCTCATTAAAGATTTCTCTATACTACTGGAGTTCCTCTGACTATGTTTTTGTTCCATGTATATACTCCCCCAGTGTATATGCTCCCCCTTAGTACATACTCCCCCTTTGAAATCAATGGCAAAGGGCACCATAGATCTTTAGGCACATGTACTACTCCAAAAGTAGAGTAGTCAACCATTCATCAGTCACTTAATGACTGATGTTCTTGCTGCTTCTTCTAAACAAACTCAGGAGAGGGAATTACTCCCAACTTTTCCATAAGATAATCAAAAGTATCCTTTGATAAGGGATTAGTGAAAATATCTACCAACTGTTCTTTGGTGCTCACATAGTCCAATTTCACTTCTTTGTCTGCAACCTTTTCTCTTAAAAAAATGGTACTTGATCTCTATGTGTTTTGTCTTTGCGTGCATCACAGGGTTCTTAGACATGTTGATAGTGCTAGTATTATCACAGTGAATAACAATAGGATAATCAACCTGAATGCCAAAGTCTTTAACCATCTTCTTGATCCAAACCATGGTTGAACAATTCAGTGCTACTGCAACATATTCAACTTTTGCTGTTGACTGAGAAATATAGTTCTTCTTCTTGCTTATCCAAGAAACCAACCTGTCTCCAAGAAATACTGCTCCTCCTGAAGTGCTCTTCCTGTCATCAATACAACCTTCCCAATCTACATCTATATACACATGAAGTTTTACATTCTCTGATTTAGGATACCATAAACCATAGTCTATAGTTCCCTTTAGATATCTGAATATCCTCTTGATTTCCATTAGGTGATTCTTCTTGGGTTCAACTACAAATCTTCCAACAATGCCAACTGCATTAGATATGTCAGGTCTAGATTGAGTTAGATAAATGAGTTTACCAATCATAAACTTGTACAATGTCTTATCAACTGCTGTGGAATCATCATCTTTTGAAAGCTTGCTTCCTATTATCATGGGAGTGCATACTGGCTTACAGTATTCCATCTGGAAGGTCTTCAGTATTTCCTTCACATACTTTGACTGATTAATGAATATTCATTTATCTGTATGCTTTACATTCAGTCCCAAAAAGTATTTTATAGGACCAATCATGCTCACTTCAAATTCATTCTGCATTTCTTTTGCAAATGCTATACTGAGCTTGTCATTACCTCTGAAGATAATTTCATCAACAAATATGGAAACTAATAATAATCCATTAGGTGTCTCTCTTGTGAATAGGTTATAATCTGCTACTCCTTTCTTGAATCCAATCTTTGTAAGATAACCATCAAGTCTCTCATACCAAGCTCTTGGGGCCTGTTTAAGACCATAGTGTGCTTTCTTCAATTTGCATACCATGTCTGGTTCATCTAAAAGATTAAATCCTTCAGGCTATTCTATGTAGACTTCTTCATTCAAGTCACCATTTAGAAAAGCTGATTTTACATCCATTTGATAAAATTTAAAGTCTTTGAATGTTGTATTTGCCAAAAAAAATTTAATGGCTTCTAGTCTGCTCACAGGGAAAATGTATCAGTGTAGTCTATTCCTTCTCTCTACGCATATCCTTTACATACCAATCTTGCTTTGTTTCTTACTACTGTACCTTCTTCATTCATCTCGTTTCTGAATACCCACTTTGTTCCAATCACATTTTTGTCACTGGGTCTAGGGACCAATTCCCATGTATCATTTTTAATTATCTGATCTAATTCTTCTTTCATTGTATTCTTCCAATCAGAATCATTACAAGCATCTTCAACACTTAAAGGTTCAATCTGTGAAAGTAAACATACCTCTTCATCCATTGCTAGAATTTTTGCTTTTGATATGGTCAAAACACTATTTCTCTGATCTCCAATGATATCATCTTTAGAGTGGTATCTAGATGTGAATTTTGGAACCTTAGGTGTGACTTCTTCTATAATCTATGATTCGTCTCTGCCTGATTCAGGGTCATTACATGAGACATGAATGCAATCAAACATTTCTTCAATAAAAGTATCTTTGCTGCTAGGCCTGGGTTCATCTTCAATCATAGGTGCATATTCATAGTATCTTTCTTGAACCATAAACTTCTCATCAATTTTTACATGAGTA
>MU223785.1:1465037-1491618 GCA_018584345.1 Thuja plicata | reverse complement strand
AAGTGGTGTTAGTGTCATCAAGATAGAAAAGGTTACCTTTTGTCTGCTCACCAGTACCAATCAACCTTCCTGATTCATTGAAGATCTTTGCCTTCTTATTTTCAAATGCTACTCTGTGACCTGAATTATTCAACTGAGAAACACTTAACAAATTGTAATTCAGTCCTTTAACCCAGTAAGAATTTTCACAATTTATCAGGTTATTCAACATTATGGTTCCTTTACCTTCAACTGGATAAGGTGTATCATTACCCATTCTGATTGAACCACCATTATAGTATTTACAAGTCTCAAACTTTTGTTTATCACCGGTCATATAGTGAGTGCAGCCACTATCTATGACCCAGACATCATTTTTACTAACTTTAGATATGAGTGTAGTTTCTACATACCTTTCTTCATCTTCATCTGAATCATCCTTCATGGCTACTAATACCATCTCAATGTCTTCTTCTGATTTGGTGTTAGTTTCATCAGCTCTTCTCTCAGCTAGTTAACAAGCTTTCTTCCCTTTGTCCTTGTAGTCTCAGGTATCTCTCTTGTCAGATTGTCGATTGCTTTGGTATTCTCTATTATCACCTTTTTCAAACTTCTTCTCATAAGGCCTGTCATTTCCTATGTCATCTTTTCATTGGTTTGGACATATTGCAACAAAGTGTCCAACCTCTTTACAATTGAAACATACAAGTGGTAATTTACCTTTGTATCTACCTTTGCCTCTCTGCAATCTTCTATCCATAAGTGCTTCAGTTCCATTAAGTCCTTGATCCTCATTATCACTGTTACTATCATTTCTAACAACATGTCTATGACTTGAGTTACTTATCTTTAGAGAAGATTTGAATGCAGATTCTATGGATGGTAAGACACTACTGTCAAAGTTATTCATCTCAAATGATATTAGTCTACCAATCTGACTATCTAGAGTAATTGTATTGTTTGCAACTACTCTCATTTCTTGAATAGAAGAAACTCTAATAGCATAAACATGAAATAAGGTTATTAATATTTTTTTTACCACTGTTTCCTCTTCAAGTACACCTCCAAATCCTCAGATAACATTTACTACCTCTTTGATTCTGCAACTATACTGAGTGATGTTTTCTCCTTCTTTCATCCTTAGGTCATCGAACCTCCTTCTTAGGCTTTCTACCTTCGCTCTGAGTACATTGGTATCTCCTCCATGTACAAGCTTCAACTTATCCCACATTTTATTTGTAGAGGTGTAGGTTTTGACATCTTCAAACTCAGCATCAGAGATTGATGATGCAAGTTCTATCATCATGCAGTTATGCTCATGCTTGAATCTTAATTGCTCAAGAGTATGAGGTCCTGTAGGCAACACATATTAAATATCTAAGTATTGAACAATATCATTTCCAATACCTGATAGGTGGAGTCTTATTCTACTTTTCCATGATGCAAAGTTGTCTTTATTCAACTTGGGCACATCTCGTCTATTCATCTTGTGATCTTTTGCTTGAGCTGTTAAACTCCCTTTCTAAGCACACAAGCTCTGATACCAATTGTTAGTAATAACTGAGAGGGGGGGAGGGGGGTGGGGTGAATCAATGGCCTCAAAAGTATTCCAATAATCAACCCTTAAAACATAGTACCACAAAATTATACCTCTAGTTATCCTTAGTCCTATAAGATGAATGCCTCCAAATACTTATATCAATTTACTACTCCTTGGAATGCTTTGTAAAACCTTCTACTGTAGATTTACCAATTAGCAGTCTATCAATTTACCAAAAGACAGTAAATTATCTAGTGTATACCGATCAATCCAATTAAGTTAAGTGTAATGCAAAATACTAAAGTAATGACTCATAAACATTTTGACACATTGATTTTTAACGTGGAAACATTGTTAAGGGAAAAATCATTTGGGACAAGTAACCCAAAATTTTCACTCTTCTGAAGTGAGCTCAGTGAAGAGCCAACCCTGTTAAAGGTTACAAACACATTGTTAGGTGTGACTTTGTTAGAGGATTTAAAATTTTAGTCTATCACTTGATATCAGGCATCTCTATGCTACCATCCTTGATCAAACACTCACTCGGCCTATCAATAGGTATGTGGCATCTCATGTTATCTTCATGATCAAAATTTTTGATACCCCATTGGATGTATCTCAATATAGAAAGGATCTTTAAATCCCACTTGGTTAAGAGACTTTTTGAATCAATGGTTAAACTGAAACAATATGATCTGTTCACATATAAAACTATACTTGCATATTTTCAGATCTATTGTAATCTCACAAAACTATTCTGATTAATATAACTCTGTTTATACCTTTGCTCCACTTTGATTCTGCTCGGTGATGTGCTCTGTTGCTCCGTGTCTACAGAATTCTTTCTCTTTCCTTAGCTTATTGATCAACACTGTATGAAGTTGCTCTTCATCAGTTTCTCTTTAGTATCCTCTTTTCTCTTACTCCCCACACCAGTTCATAATGAATCAAGTTGTCTCTTAAATAGACATGATGTCACCATTGTTAGGTTCTTGATCTTCTTGATCTTGGCATGATCCACAATTCTCACCAATCAGATTTAAAGAAAAAATCCTGCTTTATCTCGCTGAGATCTTTTTTCCAACTAGACAAATCAGCTTTAAATCAATTACTTATCTCTGGCTTATCTTGTTGATGAAAACAATGATAACTACCAATTAACTCTATATTTAGCCCTGCCAACTAGATATTTTTGTCATTTGTGAACTCAATTTAATTTTGGTTTAACTCTCTAATAGCGTCAGTCAACACTCCAGTTCTCCTCGGGCTTCTCCGTCAGTTTACACTATGTTTCTGGCCGTTGGGCTTGCTTGTGATTTTGTTCATCAGTAATGCTCATCGGTTTTCTTGCTCGGGCATCACTGTGACTTGGCTGTCAGTGATCTCTATTCATCGGGTTCCACTGACCATCGGTGTTTGTAGTCACAATGTGAATGCTTGTCTTTTATGCATTACAAAAAGCATAATCTTTATCTCTCTGATCCTCTGAAGTCTTTGACACTTTGATTATAACTGATTAGATTATATCAAGTTGACATAAATGATAATACAATCCATTAACTGATTTAATGTCTTGCTTTATCCTTTTCCTTTTTGGTTATCAACTTAATATATTCAAACATTCAATCAGTTACATGTCATCAGAATGCAGATCTAAGATGAATAAACCAAAGAATAAATCTTACATGGAAAAACAATGTTCTACTTGCAACATACATGGCCACACATCTCATGAAAACTGGAAAAGGAAAAAAGCAATTCTGAAAACCTAAAGAACAAGAAAATGCATATATACCGAGAAGAGTCAATAATACATATGTTTGGGATTACAACACTTGGGTAAATTGCACGTTGTAGATATGGGCATATAGTTGCTAACTGTATGAGGAAATGGATAAGAAGATCTAGAAACTGGACTAACCCTGGAATGGAATGCTTACACTGTCATAAGGTTAGTTACTTAAGAAAGGACTGCAGAGACCGAGTGACAGAGACAAGCACTTTTGCAAATGGAAATACTATTGAAGACATCAGAAGAATGAGAAATCAAATGTGGAGGAGAGCTTCAAACAATGATAATGATGGACCAAGAACTACAGTTGGTGACACCTCATCCAAGGGATCAAGTGATTCCACCACCCCCACCTAAGTAATACAAGTAAGTATAGAACTTCAGTCTACAAAGTTGTATTTTACATAAGTTCCTATATTCATTGAGAATATGCCAAATTAGCATGAATGAAGATGCACTATGGTATTTCATGTTATGTTTTGTGAATCTAGTCTGGTCGGTTAATATAAACCGAGCATAAACTGTATGTCAGTAAACATACAAAAGATAACTGAGTTGACACTATATACCAAGCATCATCGGTAAAAATGTGGAAGAAAATTGAGTTGACACTTTGTATCGAGTATTGCATACTCACCGAGCTAAAGTATTTAGTGTGTTAACCGAGCATATCCTCTTTTTCGACCGAGTGGTAGGTGAAGCATTTAATGTATCACTTAGGTTATATTTTTCTATAAAAAGGGAAAATGTGAACTTATTCGTTCACCCAGCGTTTAAGAGAAAATAATAGATCAAGGCGAGTGATTCACAATGAAAACATTGCAGAGCGATTCACAACACCTCCAAAAAAAATCCAACAGATTTCAAGCACTCATCACAAACCTCCAGTGAGTACCTAGACCTACTGAGCTATCATGTTATTTAAAAAGAAGCTCTAAGTTTACAAAAAATGGAAACCAATTCCTAAACCTCAAAGATCAAAATGGAAAAGGATAAGAAGGTTTTTCCTATCAAGAAATTGACTTGCAAAGAACCTAACTACAAGTTCTTCCCTGAGGTTACTACTCAACCCGACAACAAGGGAGCATTTTCAAGTATCCCACATAAAGTTGCAGAGATTGGAGACGTTGAACTTGAAGAATCTTATCAAAATCTATGCAAGGATGGAAAACTAAAGGATGAGCACAACCACATTGAAGTGAAGGGGTTAACCAATGCCCTACTATTCCTGAAAGGATTCAAAATAGAATCGATTCACATTGTGCTCAGCTGAGTGCATGACGGTAAAATGTGGTTAGATGAACCTAAAACAATCACAAAGGATGTGATTCATGCAGTAACAAGATACCCAATCTCTGAAAATGAAAAATCCCTAAGGCACCCTGGATGCCCAGAGATCGAAAAGCTAACCAGAGCTGAATGGGACAACATAGGTTTGAAAGTGAATTCAATCACTGACCCTGAGATGAAGTTTGGTGCATATGTGATTGGATACAAGATCTTTCAAGAAAGTAGAATGAACAACATTGCTTGTGGAGTAGTTGACATAGCATACAAGATTGTGAAGAAAGGAGTGCAACTAGACCTAGCCGAGCTGCTATTAAAGAAACTAGAGGAAAAAATGAGAACAATTAGATCAGCCCAATCTAATACATGTAAGTTCGGTTCTATGTTAATGTGCACATTCTTTTACTTTCAGAACTTCTTTCCTTCAGTCGGTAATGTCACTTGGGACACAAACTGACCGATCACAACACAAATTAGTGAATACATTAAATCACTAGGAGACAATTTCATTCCACTATTGGATGCATACTTCAAAACATTTAAGGATAGGATGAAAAAGAGAATGAGAATCCATGCATAGTTGGTGGAACAATACAAAAATGAGATATGTTTTGTAGTTGACACCAACACTACACTCATCAAAGCTGCCAACCCATGAATAACATGGTTACCACCCTTGGAATATGAAATTGACATATATCAGGCTACAAGAGCCGTTGAATCCCTACTAAATGAACCAATTGACAAATCTATAAGCAGATTTGGCACATATGAGGAAGCCAAGTCAAGAATAAAGACTGGCTTAGTAGTCAATAAAATAGGGAATAAACAAACACAGATGGTGAAAACACTTAAGAAAAAACTCTCGGTAACTGACAAAGAGTTGGAACAATCAACAAATATCATTGAGGAACAGTCACCTGTTAGTAAAGGAAATGAACTAAGTGATTCTGAGTCTACAGAGTCAAAAGTAGAGCCACCAAAAGAAAATAAAACAAAAGTTACCGATGTAACAGCTGCATCCAGGACAAGAATCAAAACAACTAAGGTAGACTCACCACCAGTGAAGAAAGGTACAATGAAAACATATATGAAAAGAAAATACTCAACCGAGAAACAAGCACTGAGATAATGAAAGAGATATGCAAGAGGAAGAGAGGATAAGGATGATATTGTAGAAGCAGAAAGAGAACCTTGGATACAAGTAGAAAAGGTCAAAATAACAAAGACAATTGATGAAATTGCAGAGTCAATCATCAACACAGGCCACTTACAACATCATAAAATTAGACAATGGGTAAATATGTCTACCGAGGTTCAAAATAAAATAGAAGAAGCGATCATTAAGATGATGGTAGCATTCAAATATGCACCTCTACAATTTGGCAGTCATATACCAAAGGAGCTACATGATAAAATATCAGCTAGGTGGACATATGCATTGCATATGGAAAAATAAATGAGGGAGAAATTCCTAGCTACATTCATGCCTAACTCCACAGTTGAAGAAATTGATGAAACACTGAAGGAGCATGCAAATAAATTTTCTGCAAAAACAAGAGCATACAAGGTATTATAGAACAAGATCGAAGACATTGACATTGAGAGAAACAAGATTTGGACACAAATGTTCAATCCACCTAAGTAGATACTAGCTTTAACCGAGACTACTCACACTGAGGAGAAGGAGGCCACATCGAGCCCCGAGCACATTTTCATCAATGACACTGAGGATGTCAATCCTATTGATTTGACAATAGAGGCAAGTAAGGCCATAGATGATATTCCTAAAATATTGCAATCATTAGGAGAAACACCAGATATCACAACAAAAGATATAACTCATGTTGATTCTGATAATGATGCAAAGGCTGATGAAGATGTAAATATTTCCATCGAGAAAACAAAGGAAAATGACACTACTAATGTGGCACAAGCACAAATATGAGGTAATATGCCTTTATTAATACAAGTTATCAATATAATAACTGAAGCAAAGGAGAAAACACTTGATCCTGAAACAACCACACAAATGGAAAAAGGTGATGAACAAGGGGAAAAGATAGATAAAAATGGAGAGGATAAACTGAGTGATGCATCCATCGAAGACAACGGAAAGGCAGACAAGGCTACAGACCAAGAAAAGATTGATGTAGAGACATTTGCAACTGACCAACATGTATTGATCGGGAAACCTGGCCAAGGCACCACACCTCCAAAGCAATCAATGAAAGAAAGCGATCAACAAAAGGATCTTGCTATCATTCCTCATTCCCCTGCATCAAGAAACATTCTGAAAAAGAAGAAGAACAAGAAAATTAAAGTCCCAGTTACACTTGATGATATAATAGACATACCTGACTGCGATCCAAGAACACTTGACCATGAGTCATTATCAAGGTATGGGGATTTATGTAAAAGGAAAGCACAACAAGACAAGCTACAAATGAAACATAAGAATACTCAAGTCCTAGATACAACAAAGGATATTCTATTGCAAATAGTTCCTAACACACAAATTGATCAAAATGCACCCATCATTGATCAACTAGTAGTTATGACCGAGGCAATCACATAGAAGAATGTATATGCTGATAAGGTCATTGAAGAAAAATCAGAAGAGAAGTATCACTACAAGCTCACAAAGAAAATAAGCCAAGAAGTGGCAGTGAACAAGGTGAAACTTTCTGAACTGGTAACTACATTAGACCTTGTACTTTCAGAATTAGTTACCTTAGTTCAAAAGTTGTGTACTATTGAAAACTTCACCACATAGCATGATGCACAAATACCTAAGTTAAATGAAGATCTAAAAGCTAGTGCACAAAGTCTTTCAACCGAGCCAAATGCATTCAAACTGCATTATGAAAAACTACTTGAATTTAAGCGGTTAATACTTGAAATAAAAAAGGAAGAAAGAAAAATCAGAGATGAAGTAAATGAGCTACAAGACATTTTAATACTGAATATCACATTGATGAGGACACATATGACTACGAAAAAGACTCTAATTTCCACCCCAGAGATGTCAGTAGCTGAAAGCATCTATAACATGCACACTCAAATTACATTGGAGCACATGACCCTAGAGAACCTGAAGGAGAAATGGGAAAAGCTAATGGCAGACATCAAGCAATCTCATAAGAAAATTCTTGACAAGATGTAAGTTATACATCTTTGTCATTACTTTCAAAAAAGGGGGAAACATGTACATACATAGGGAAACAAGTACATACATTGTATCTACATACCGAGGCATGCACATAGGGAGATTCATTGTAAAATTATAACATACCTGGTATATACTGTACATATCAATTTTTGATACTAATGCCAAAGGGGGAGATTGATAATCCTTAAAGGATGATAAATTGTCATTAGTATTCAAGCAGACAGTTTTGGTTGGTCGGTCAGCATTCACCGAGCAATAGAATTCATTGAGTGACAGTGATCAATGAGCACAGTGTTCACCGAAGCATAGTGGTCACCGAAACATTCTGAACACTGAGCAGAGTATATCAATCGAGCAGAGACATCATCGAGCACCAGTCTAACTGACAGACAATTTTAACACTAAGAAAAGAGGATCTAAACTACACGTCAGCTAAAGCACTTTAGTCTTTAAAATAGCTTCTTTCTTAGCTGAACAACCGTTTCTTGAGGATGAAGAAAAGTGTAAATGATGGATTTAATTAGTTAAACTGATTGTATTTATGCAAACTAGGATATCAAGGTCAAGTTGTAAACCTTTCATCTTAGAGTTATTCAAGACTAGAGTGAAACCTAGATGTATAATCAATCAAGAAGATGATGATTGTAGCTGCACAAGGACATCTATGGATCAGATAAAGGTTTTCATATAGAAGAACAAATAAAGAAGAATTTAGTTATGAAGAACTACATTCAAGGCTACCAAGACGAACAGAGGTATTATCCTTCATAATAGGTGATATACAATTTTGTGAACTTAATGGATCTATAATCAGTAATTTAAGATTGCAAGCTATCAGGTCATCTATATTTTTTTCTACTCTCTAACAATTATAGCAAATATAAAAAATCCTTCAAGAAGGTGGACTTAACAGTCTTTATGTAAATCTCTTAACCGAGTGCACACATACATTGTGTTGCTGAAATATCTTAATCAAGTAGACTTAACAAGTCTAACATGTTACTCTTAACAGGGTAAGATCATCAGAAGTGATCACAACTTGTAGCCTTAACAAGCACCTTCCATTCTGCAGATAGTGAAGCTTTGTGGGTTTCATCCCCGCCACAATTTTTACCTTCTAACAAGGGCTTGTGCATTACCAAATACTTGTGTCACGTGTCAATAAATTTCATGAATGTTTCAATGTTTTATTTCATACATTTACATTTGAGCTATGATATTACATGCATGAATTAAGAAAGCTACAATGGTTGGTTATGCAAGAAATGAGTACTATGGTTAATTGATAAAAGTTTTTAATGGTACTGATTCACCCCTCCCCTCTCAGTACACACCCTTCCATTATTCCAACACCATAAAATATGAATATTAACAATATTAATAAACTCTAAACCTTATGTAGCAATAAACAAAGAGACCGAATAAACATCCAAACATGAAACAAAGTGACACCAATATTTTTCTTGTGGAAAACCTTGGTTAGAGGGAAAACCCATGGTGAGAATTAGTACCCACAAGTATTTGCACCCTTCTGAAATGCACCCTGTTAAAGGCCTGGCCCTATTAGGAGTCACTCGGCCAAGGGATTTTACTCTAGCTCTGTTAGGAACTTTACCCTGTTAGGAGTAATGTTGTTAAAGGATTTAAACCCTAATTAATGAGCCCCTTGGTTAAAGTATTTACTGATCAAGATCTGTTAGGATCTACCCAGTTAAGGGATTTTCTTGTAGAACCTATTATGATTCAACAAGTACAATAATATGGGTGTAGCACTCCTCATTTTCTTGTTCAGATCCAATTAAGAAAAACACTTCTACTTCTTTTAGACAATCTTTTCTCTTCACTTAACCACACCTTCACATCCAAGATCTACACTTGCATAATTCATCAATTTACATATAAATACATTACATGTTCACTAGGGCATTAGACACCTTAAAAAACATATCACATTTGAATTTCATTCATTAAAATCATTCCCACTCAATCCTTGAACCCTAAAATGTATTATCAATCTATAATATTTGATTACAAATTTAGGTTGGCCACAAGATTCATCGCACATCGATTTAAAAAAAGAATAGTCAAACTTTATTTGACTTCCCCAACATGCTTCCAAAACTTGATAGATTTGATCACCTTGAACAAGAAAATAGAAAATCAACATTACAAATCTATTATACCATGTCACCTTGACACCTGGATCATGAAAAAAATCCAATGCAACCGATTGCATCATCACCACTCACCGATCTAACACCAACTGCTCAAAATTGTTTGAACATTTTTCTATCTTGCACAGAATGATCTTCTAACAAATTAATCAATTCCTTTTAGTAATCCAATCCGGTAGAGATCATACTATTATTAAAATATCCCAGTGAAGATAATCATATCATGACCACAACACTTGGATCCATATCAATAAAATATCCTAGTAAAGATAATCATATTATTCACTATCTGTCTCTGTCTGTTCTTCTATCTGCCTTGTTTCTCTTCAATCAATCATAACTTGCTTCATGTTTGTTTGTAGGATACACAATCATAAAAAATGTATAGAGAGACATCCCCGATTCTCCAAAAATGATCAGTTACTCTAATTCCTACTGGAAAAAAAAATTCATTTGCACAAATACTTAGCAGCACACTAGGAACACTGTCAAAAAATAGAAAACCAAGTTGACATCAATGAAAAAACAATAAATGATCTTCCTATCATAAAAAATGTACCAATCAAGCTCTGCATCAGTTATGCCAACAATATCCCCTTTGGCATTGATGGAAACAACACATTGATTTGATAATAATTTCTCTCTCTTAGCTGATGCGCCAAACTTCTTGTCTTTATATTCCTAGTCTTCTCCTCATGTGTCTTCATTTGGTTCTTATCCTTCAAACTATTCTTCTCATCTTCTCCCCAATACATGTATCTTCTTCTTCTCCTCCATTTAAAACAATACCAAAGGCACCACATAGGTCACCTACTGCTACAACATCTTCATTTGGCCCTGACTGCTCCCCCTAAGGAGTAGTTCTCTTTAACATAAATCCAATTGTGAAAGATATTCAATGAGCCCAGTGGATTGATTCTTACAAAAAAATCTTAGTATCATTCAGGTAGGGGGATACCCCCTAACTTACCTCTAAGACACTCAAAATATATTTCAGTATTTATTTAGTGAATATATCTGCTAGCTTCTCATTGGTTGGCACATATTCCAACTTGACTACCTTTTCCTGCACTTTCTCTCTTAAGAAGTGATATTTGATTACAATATGTTTAGTCTTGGAATCTAATACTAGATTCTTTGAAAATTTATTTCATTTGTATTATCATAGTAGATAGTCACAGGTTCAACTACCTTCTCTTTGATACCTTCTAGGATCTGCTTCATCCATGCAATTTGAGTACAATTGATAATATCTTCTGCATACTCAGCTTCTATAGTAGATTGGGAGATGCAATTTTGCTTCTTACTTGTCCATGACACAATTATTCCTCCCAGGAAGAATGCTCCTCCACTTTTACTCTTTCAGTCATCAACATTTCTTGCCCAATCTGCATCAGTAAAAACACTCAAAGAGAAATCACCTTTGTGAGAATACCAAAGACCATAGTCTTCTATCCCTTTCAAGTACTTGAATATCCTGTTCACTGCTACCATGAGAGATTTCTTAGGATTAGCTTGACATCTGGCCACTATTCCAACTGTTTGTGTAATGTCTCATCTACTATAAACAACATAATGCAACTTATCAATCATGGATCTGTATAGAGTTGCATCTACTACACTTGAATAATCACCCTTATATAGTTTGCATCATGTCACCATGGGGGTTCCAACTGGCTTGGAATCTTCTATTCTAAAGGTTTTCAATACTTCCTTTATGTACTTGGACTGAATGATATAGATAGCATCCTTTATTTGTAAAATATGCAATCCAATAAAGAACTTAATTTCTCCTATCATTCACATCTCAAACTCTTTCTTCATCTCTTTTGTAAACATCAAGATCATCTAATCATTTCCTCCAAATATTATGTCATCCACACCACTTCAGCTAACAATATCTTATCACCTTCAACCTTCAAGTATACATTACTATCTTCACTTGTTCTTATGAAATCAATCTTGATGAGATAAGAGTGTAATCTTTCATACCATGCTCTTGGTTCTTGTTTCGATCCATACAGTACCTTTTGAAGTTTGCACACCATGTCCTTGTTCTTTGTCAATGCAAATCCATATGGTTTCTCAATGTAAACCCCTTCTTCAAGAATCCCATTTAGAAAAGAATATTTGACATCCATTTGAAAAAATTTAAACTTATTATAGGCAACATAAGCAAGTGAAATTATTTCCCCTTCAAGTCTTTCCATAGGAGAAAATGTCTCTCCATAGTCCAATCCTTCCTCTTGTGTATAACCCTTATACACAAATCTTACCTTATTATGAACCACTTCTCCATATTCATTTAGTTTGTTCCTGAAAATGCACTTTGTACCAATCACATTGTTGTCTACTAATTTAGGAAAGTATCCATGTGTCATTCTTCTCAATCTGATCAAGTTCATCTTCCATTTTTTTTATCCAGTTTTCACTCTTCAAGGCTTCCTTCACAATTTTAGTCTCAAACTTTGAAATCAAACACGTACTCTCTTTGATTCCCTTCTTGTTTTCACTCCAATATATTTATCACCAATGATATTATCAATAGAATGATTCAATTTCACATACCTTGGAATAAGAGGTTTAGGTCTAGGTTCTTCTTCTTCTTGTTCCACCGGTTGAACCACTTCTTTCTCATTGTTATGTTCAATAGTTTCTTTCTCTCGCGGTTTCACATACACAAATTCCTGATCATTTTCTAGTTCTTTCTTGCTTGTTTCATTAGATTTCTCTGTATATTCATCTACCTTCACATTTGCATTTTCAATCATCTTGTTAGTCCTTTTCTTTAAACACTTACATGCCTTGATTTTGGTAGAATATCCCAAGAAAATACCTTCATCAATCTTAGGATCAAACTTGCCAGTGAAATCATCTCTCTTGATATAGAATCTACTACCAAAAACTTTGAAATATTTAACACTAGGTGTGTGACCATACCAAAATTCATAAGGTGTCTTACAAGTTTATTTCTTCACTTGTACCCAGTTCATTGTGTAGACTACAGTGCTAATGGCTTCTCTCCAATATGACTTAGGTACATCACCTTGAATCATCATTGTGTTGGAAACATAAACTATAGTTCTATTCCTCCTTTATGCAATTCCATTTTATTGAGGAGTCCTTGGTGTTGACATATATCATTTGATTCCATTTTCTTTGCAATACTCAATGAAATCCCATGAAGTGAACTCTCCTCCTCTTTCTGATCTTAAACACTTCGAGCTCTTACCCATTTCATTCTCAACAAGTTACCTAAACACTTTGATCTTATGGAAAGCTTCAAATTTATCCTTCAAGAATATCACCCACATCATTCTTGAATATTCATCAATAAAATAACATGAAATAATTATCACCATAAGGTCCAAGATTACTGAGAGGGTGAGTGAATTAGTAATCTATCATATTAGAACTTTTCATAATTCATTCAACAACATTACAAATATTCATTAAATTTAAACCTTATGAAGAAATAAACAAAGTGATCAAATAAAAATCCAAACTTGCAACAAAGTGACACTAGTATTTTTCTCATGGAAACCCTTGGTTAGAGGGAAAAACTACGGTGGGAAAAAATACCCATAAGTATTTGTACTCTTCTGAAATGCGCCCTGTTAAAGGTCTAGCCCTATTAGAAGCTTGCAATAATGTCATGTTAGGAGAAGACCCTGTTAGGAGTCACCCGGTGAAGGGATTTACATATAGCTCTCTTAGGAGCTTTACCCTGTTAGGAGTAACCTTGTTGAAGGATTTAAACTCTAATTAAAGATCCACCTAGTTAAAGGATTTATTGATCAAGACCTATTAGGATCTACCTAGTTAAGGTATTTTCTTGCAGAACCTATTAGGATTCAACAAGTACAATGATTCTTGTGTAGCACTCCTCCTCTGCTTGTTCAGATCTAATTAAGCACAATACTTCTTCTTCTTACAAACAATCTTTTCTCTTCACTTGACCGCGTCTTCACATCAACAATCTACACTTGCATAATTCATTGATTTACATATAAATACATTACATGTTCACTAGGGCATTATACACCTTACAAAATCTATTACATTTTAATTTTATTTATTACAATAATTCTCGTTCAATCCTTGAACCCTAAAACATATTATCAATCTAGAATATTTGATTATAAATTTAGGTCAACCACAAGATTCATCTCACATAGATTGAAAACAAGAACAACCAAACTTTATTTGACTTCCCCAACACACTTCCAAAACTTGATAGATCTGATCACCTTAAAAAATGAAATAGAAAATCATAATTAAAAATCGGTTATCCCATGTCACCTTGACACCTGGATCATGAAAAAATCTACTGCAACTGATTGCATCGTCATCGCTCACCGATCTAACTACACCAACTACTCAAAATTGTTCAAACATTTTTCTATCTTGCACAGAATGATCTTCGAACAAGTGAAATGATGCCTTTCAACACTCCAATCCTGTAGAGATCATAGTATCAATAACATATCCTAGTCAAGATAATCATATCATGACCACAACACTTGGATCCATACTTATTTAATAAATCAATCAAATCATTCTTTGTCTATCACTGTCTGTTCTTATGTATGCCCTTTTTCTCTTCAATCAATCATAAATTATTTCATGTTTGTTTCTAGCATACACGATCATACTGAATGCATTGAGAGACATCCACGAGTCTCTAATAATGATCACTCACTCCAATTCCTGGTGTAACACATAATTCATATGCACAAATATTTAGCAACGCATTAGGAACACTATTAACAAATACATCACCAAGTTGACATCAATGACAACACAAATACTAATCTTCCCATCATCAAAATTATACAAATCAACACTAAATGAAAATCTGCATCAGTTATGCAATATATAAAATGTCCTACACTTTGAGTTCTATAGGACTTAGGTAGGTTCACCTTTATCACATCTACTCAACCCAACTACTCAACACAACTTCCTAGTGGATGCAAATTTATGGATAGCTCTCAAAAAAATGAAATCATTTTGAGAACTCAAGCCATAACTTATACTCAAGAAAATAAAAAATAGAGTTATAATTTCAATATGCTCACCAACTGATATTTCCTATTAACCATGACTAGTGCTTAATCCAAGGG
Organism: Thuja plicata; assembly: GCA_018584345.1. Classification (NCBI taxonomy): domain Eukaryota; kingdom Viridiplantae; phylum Streptophyta; class Pinopsida; order Cupressales; family Cupressaceae; genus Thuja; species Thuja plicata. Next base: position 1,476,548 of record MU223785.1, on the reverse strand, counting down.
CCACATAGTCACTGAATATATCATATGTTTGACAACATAATTCATCACGTACAACACTGAAATCTAAAGGAATAAGTATGTCTGACATACAAAATATACACATATATTAAACACCATCATAAAATTTGCATTTAATTTCAAATTTCACAGTAATCATCTTTAGCATATTTAATTCCTTCCTTGAAAGAAATAAAAATATGAAAAACTCACATCTGCCATACATAGAGATGAATAGAAAATATACCCTGAATATATATTCAATTCATGTAAAAGTTTGAATTTCATACAAAGAAAATAGTTTAAGATAATTCATGATTTCATTTTTCATTAGCTATCAAGGCACAATTCATACAATGATCAGATAGAGACCATTGACTCATACCTTATTTTTATATTACTTCTTCTAAACAAAACAATTTGGGAGCCCTTATCAAGTGATCTTGGAATCCTTTTATAAAACAAGGGATGCAAAAAGCTTTGGATCACTTGATTAAATCATATATGGACTAAAAGACCCCATTCCCTCCAAAATATTACAATAAGCTAAATGCAGTTGAGGGAAATCCAAAACAACTAATCAAAATTGCTAAAAATGCATCAACAAAATCTTTAACTCTTTGATGATGTGGGTGTAGAGAAAAAATTGGATAATCAAATGGAATAGGAAAAAAAGCCAAGTCATTTATTCATCCTTTAGATTAGTTAAAAATTGAAGCATATAGGATGCTTGTAGCTTATCTCCAACAAAAGTAAGATCTCCATAGATTGTAACTAATCAATCTCTTCAACACTATTTTTTCCCTGTCACCACAAAACAAAACCATCATAAAATAAAGTAAAATAGAGGGACATTTTCCTTTATACAGTCTGAACCTTCTTACCCTTGGCAAATATCTCCCATCTATTAACCTCCTTATATCCAGGAAAGTTAAAACCTTTCAGTTCTTCAAACTGATTCACAACCTCTATTCACGTGGCATATGTTATTGCATGAGCATCTAAGATAAAATTTACAAAATCAACCTCAACCTTAAACATTGCATCCAACATACCATTGAATTCACACAAATCAACATCATTATCAATATTAAGCATAGTATCAATATTTAGAGAAATCAAATCAAATTCTCCACTCTAATATTTCAATGGACTTGAAATTATTAGTACTGTCATATATGGAAGGGATTAGTGAATAATTATCAAAAAATGACTACAATTTACATTTGATTAATTGTCCTTTACCCTTGAAAAATGGAAATAGAGAATTTAAAAAATTCATTTTATCTTTAGTTTCTTCTATATTTGTAGGCATATCATCCCTATAAAGCAAAGATATTTCCAATTGCACCATTAACATGTTTCTAGTTGATCATTGTGTGAACAAGGGTTCTAAGAACAAAAAAACCTCATCAAAAAACTTTTCTATTTGAATTAATGATATATTATGACCATGAAACATATTTAGCTTCATCATAATTATGTTGATCCGATGTTCCATAACCTGCATCAAAACAAATACACCTTTCTTTTGCACTACTTCCTCCAAACTCCAAATTCTGCCTGCATAATCATCTAGTTTCAATTTCACATCACAAGGTATTGACTTCTCACTTCAAATAGGCTGGTTATCAACTTGTTGAGTTGAAGAAAGATCATGAAACTATGAATTATACCTTTCTAGATCTTTTTTTAGTTCAATAATCTCAATCAAAATATCTTCATATTTCTTAGCGAAGGCAATCATGTCAAGATACATTTTATAAATTTTCTTCTCTAAATCCTCAGTTTTTCTTTATTTAAAAATGAAAGACGAGTAAGAAAATAAATAAACTCCACTGTAGAAGTATTTTTTATATTTTTAATTATTATCTCCTCTTTTCTCTTCTCCTATATTGATCATGTGGGGCTTATGAGTGGAAGGAGCCAAAGACCGAAATGCCAACGCTTTTGACTTAGGATCAAAACTTGATCCTCTTAAGAACTCACCAAATTCATATTCAAAATTGAAAACATAGTCAACATGTTTTCTAACTTGATTAATAAGAAAGGTAGACTCTAAATCCCAAACAAGCAGTAAAAGTATACCACTATTCATGACCAATGTTCTGGCCTATTCCATTGTTAATTGCATAGAATCTGGATCAAACTAGTGCAACACAGTCAATATTTGTTGCTCTAAGATGGTACCCTCCTCATTTAATTCTAGTTGCTTTTTCAATTCCCTTCCTTTCCATTTCAAAAGAAAACTATTAAATTCATTAGTATGAATAAAGGCATCATCACTCACAAAGTTCCGCCCCATTACTTCTCTATCATAAATCATTTTAACCAAAGAAAAATCTTTTCCTTCCTCTGATTCCTCTTTTCTTTTACCTTTTAATTTATTTCTCATTTCTCTGGTATATCTATCAACCTTATGAGTACCCACTACTACCACATCTGTGTGAGCATGCTCATCAATTGGTTTATCAATTCTGGGTATTTTTGTTGGTGGTTCTTGAACAACAGAGGCTCAAATACTAGAGACCTCATCAGAATCAGAATCATTTTCAGCACTAGAGAATTCATCTTGTACAGGACCTTGTTGAACAGGAGCTGGAGGCCCCTCTAGTAATCTTTACGTAAGAGTATCATAATTATTTATTATTTTCTCAATTCTTTCCAAAGGAGATGAATCAAGATAAAAAACAATAAAGTTGTGATCAAGATCTCTCAACCTATCTTCACACATTACCAAATCATTCCACTTACCTCTACGAGTTTGTATTTTAGATTCCAGGGTAAGATTCCTCACTACATCTTCATCACCAAGTGGTTAATGTGAGGGAATTTCCACCCAAATGATCCTCTTTACGAATGTTATTGTTAAAAATGATTCTAGATCATAGGATCTTGAAGGATCTATAACCATTTTGTATTACTTAAAAAATTTATCAAGCTCTTCAAAATCTTTCTTCCCCACTGAAAATGTAACACATTCCACAATCTAGTCAAGAATGCGCCTCCTCCTCTGATTCAGGTAATCCTTTTCAACTAAAAGCAACTGCCACAAGAATTCAGTCACAACAATTATAAGACACACATAAATTGGGAGGATGTGAGGTGGTTGAGGACAACCATAAACCCTTAATACTGTAAACTAATCAAAGAAGTAAAAATCTCCCCAATTATGAGAATTAGTCCATTGTGGAATAATTTTATAGGGCCTCAATAATCTTCTAACCATAACATCTAATCTTTCCCTCTTTACACCAAGTAAATCCATGATTGGAGATACGATCCAATTCTCAAAATAGGGAAAGCAAGAAGAAACATAACTCATGTTCCAAACCCTATTCCTATATTTCACAGGCAGTGGCTCACTAAAATTATCCACTTTCCTTAAAATAAGTCTTTGATCCATGGACTCAACATTATAAAAGAGATTAAGATGACACAAGAATTAATATAACTTAAAATTTATCACCTTTGGAATCTTATGTATCTCTATTAAACCCTCATCCAAAGCTTTAACCAAATATCTCACAAACTCATAATCAGTGTTAACCTCAAGGTTCTGAATTTCCATAGACATCATCAAAAGGTTTTGTGGATCCTCAGTGTCATAATCAAATCCTAAAACCTTGCACATCCTATACACTATGTAGGCCAAATAATTATGAAAACCCTTAACCTCAAATGACTCTGTCACATTCTTTGGTATAGGAATAATTTTCCTATCAGGTCCTCTAGGCATGTACCCAGGAATTACACTTCATTTCAACACCTCTTTGTGAGCCCAATAATATATTTTTTCTTTATCAAAGTCTATGTCTATGCACGTGGCTCCTGAAATTTGAAATGCATATGCTAAACTCCTATTTATAGAAACTAATTCTCTTTTGTCTTCCTTTTTGATTATGCTAGTAACTAGCCAATATGCTTTGGCCAATTCCCTGAGAAATTCAATATCTACAAAGATGTTTGGTACAATAAGCTTAGCTAAATTTAAATCCAAAGGATTCAACATAGGTGGTCCCTTAACCCTATTGTTGAAAAATTAATTGAACAAAGACTAGCCAACATATGAAGTCTAAGGGTTTCTACACATACTACATGAATATTTCCATTCAAATTCATTTTTAGACTAACCATTAATTGACCTAGGTAACCAGTCTACAAATTATTACCAGTAATACTTAAATGGGGCTTTTACAGAAGTACTAGAACTTGTAGAAACTTCTTGACTTATGATTGAAATAATGTACAGAACTAGAGGCAATAAAATCAATCTTTTCTTTTGGAATAGAGAAGAATTAGACCACTTACAATTTTGATTTGAAAATGATCAAAATAACTCCTTTACAACCCTATGCACAATCACCAACTCTACACCTCTCTTTCTTGAATGCAATTGTGTGATGAGAAAGTTTGAAATCATGCATTTATGCACATAATCTTGCATTTACTAGAGCCATCTCTTTAGCATTAATTCACATGCTTCAACTATTACTCACAACTAGCCATGGTTCGTCTTGTTTTGTTTTTAATCTAGACCATCAATTCATTTTGCATCATACACTAGAGGAAATGAATTCCACATCAACAAAAATGTTTTCTCATACTTTAGCTGACATAGTCTTATTTATGCGACCCCTTTACTTTATGCCATCTAAGAGTCATTCATAAGTTTCAATGACACATGGAACCTCCTCGCCAGCTCGCGACCATCTTCCCTTTACTCTTCTTAGCACTACGAGGCAACAAAAAACATACCCCGGTTAAGTTTCTTTAGCTTCAGCCGCAACCTTGCAACCCTTAGCATTAAATCTGAGTTAACAATCATTAGGTAGAGACAACAAACAATTTAACTCCTTTGGGTAATGTGAAAAGTACCACATGGAACTTCCTCGCCAGCCCATGAGAATAATGTTTTCATTATACTAACCATTTTGAGGATGCGAGGGAGCACTTTACTAACAGTTATCGATTCCACCGCAACCTCACAATTGTTAACACTCCTTTCCTTTTGATTACTACGAGGATGTGAGCCAACATAAAAATAACCACCTTCGCTTGTACCGTGGCCTCACAACCTTAATCTACTAAACTGGAAGGAAAATGCAAGGTTGGGAGAGATATAAAATCTAACAGCTACACTCTCAACTACCACCTTGCAATCATAAATAATTAAGCCATCAGTCCTTGCGACGCCACGACACTACATGATAACCTCTCACTAACCCGTGACCTTAAACTACTAAGATAGCCTCTCGCTGTGAGGCCACAATAACATGAAAAATGAGACCTACTCTTGATCTAGACCAAAAATCTATCCAATAGGAAGATGACATCTGGCTAATTGATTCAAAAGACAAAAGTTAACCAAAATGACTAAGTCCACATATGCAACACGATTGCTGACACATAGATCAATCCACGTGAAAAAACTTACACAAAAAATGTAGGAAAAACTTTAGAGGAAAACCACAAGCATTTAAACTCAAAATATTTGAACCACAATAGACAAGGGAGAGACACCAGGATAAACAAATATTCAGGTTCCAACACTTGACAAAGCGTTCTCTATTTTAATTTTACATGTTGCAGCCCTTGTTTTCCATTATGAACATCACCATTGTAGATGATTCATACGCATCATGTATAAATGTTCCTTAAAAATGGTCTTCTTGCATTGCTATACTTATAATTATATCATTAATTACTTTAGGTTACCATTCTTGACATGATATCCATGTTCATGTTCATTTGTAACTATTCTTTACACTAATTTATGTGTTATTCCTGTAGTATCTTTCACAGTTCTTTGCACTATGTATATTCATTTATCAAAGATGGTACAATTGTGGCATGTGATTGGTATTCTATGATGTTGAATTTATCCTTTATTACTATGCCTTTGATAGCTCATGTACGAGTTCTGTTCAAAATTTGAGCTATACTTATCACACCTTGATAACATTTCTGTTATCTTGATTTTATTTATCAGTTACCTATGACCACCCGAGTCTTTTAATAATCTTATTTCACTTCTATTGCATGCTGGGATCAACCCTTATGAGAGTCCATTTTTTCCCACATGTTGAATTATGAATGTGTACCTCCTTTTCTTGCACAAGAAGAAAACACATTAGAAAAAAACATGAGCCTTGAGATTTGTTTTTCTCTTGATTTCCTTTTCTAATTTGATCAAATGATGTGACTGATAGTATACTAATGTGGTAGTAATTTTTTTGGATAAGTTTAAGATCTTCCATTGCTCAGTCACTTTGAGTGATATCATACTTTATCACTTTGCAGGTACTTGAAGACATAGGACAACTCTTAGAGGTCAACTACTCTAGGATACGACTCATTTCGTCATTACCTCAGGCAATGGAAAACCTTAACCTTTTCTTTAATCTTGACATCTATTACTTGTATTTTCCCTTCTACATTGTTTTTGAGAGCTATCCACTTCTTGTGTGGAATCATTTCTATTTATCTTTCTTTGTAAAATGAAAGACTCAAATTACAAAATTGTAATTGTAATGTTCTGCCTTTGTAAACACTTTTGTATATGAATGTAATGATATTATTTCATAAAAAATTAAATGTTTCTTTCCTTTATGCATTCAATTTCAGTACAAATAAAATAATCTGAAACTTTAATTATTTTTGAAACGTATAAATGTACCTTTCACCTAGTTAACCAGCTACCCAGCTCTGCCAATTTGACCTGGATGTGAAAATTGGTAACATGTACATAAAGACACATTTGGTTTCTTTCCAATGGATCTCATATGGATCATGGGAGAACCTAGATACAAGGCCAGTTGCAAAGGAAATATTAGGACGTGAATGCATCATGTACAACAAACTGCCAACCAACTACTAGAATAATGGAGAGTCTACTGAAGGAGTAGTACAATTGGAAGACATAAAAACACCTGACTGAAAAGGTGTGGGGCCAGGCTTGCAATCAAGTGTGCCAAATCTATGGAGCATGTCAAGAGCATAGTTATCTTGATAAATGGTAATCCCATCCAAAGATTGAATAACCAGTAGACTAAGAAAATAGTGCAGAAGACCGATATCTATCATCTAAAACTACTCCATCCATTCTCTCTAAATTAAGTAGGAGACTATCAACATGTAGCACAAGGATAAAAATATCAGCCTCCTTATGATGAATGTAAATTGTTGGATTGTAATTATAGCGTGTGAAGTAAGAGGAGAGAAAAAAAGAGTCCATCTCATACCAAGCTCGATGGGCTTATTTGAGACCATACAATGAATGTCAAAATTTGAAAACCAAAGAAAAGTCTTGCATAAATCCATAAGGCTTCTCCATATAGATCTCCTCATGTAGGTCTCAATCAAAGAAATAACTCTTCACATCCATCTAAAATAATGTCCATTCCTATGAAGCTACTAGAGATAGTTCAAAGAAAATGGAATTAATCTTTACAATACGAGAAAAGGTCTTGAATTAATCAATACACTCAACTTGAGAAAAACCCTTCATAACAAGACGTTCTTTGTACTTATCTATCGAACCATCTGCAACAAACTTGGTATGGTACAACTACTTGCACTGAGACAACTTTCTTCACTTAGGAATATGAAAAATATCCCAAGTATGATTCTTCATCAAAGAAGAAAAATCCTCCTCCATAGCCCTATCCCACTCATGGTGACCTATTGACTCTAAAAAAATCAAAGGGTCACACCAAATGACATGAATTAAGAGACTGGCACCTGATGCCTGTGAATGAGTATGACAAGAATATAAAGGGTTACCTACCATAGATCCAAATACCTCTATAGTAAAGTGGGTCCACTTGAGAAAATTCTATGTAATTGGTGGTGATGGTGATGGTGGATAATTATCTACATCATCCTCAAGAGATAAACAATCCTCAAGAGATGAAGATGGAGGAGTAGGTAGCGAGGGAGAAGATAGTAATGGAGAATCGATGTGAGGAAAGTGAAAATCTGTGAGGCCCTACCCCAAGCCGTCATAGCATTTCATTTTATCTTTATGATAGACCTAGTATATGATACTCTATTTTGATGCATTATGTATTTATACTCTATATGACAGGGATTTGATCACATTGGATTGTGATGCACCTTATTTTATGATGCTTTCCATACTAATGATGATGATGTTATGATACAGTTATGATTTTCATTATGGATAATTGGCTTAAATTAATATTATGATGATGTTTATTTCCATATATTTTATATGCATGAGATTTCATGGAGTACTGATGTTCGAGTTGAGATATGAAGAAAAAGACCATGGAAATTAATCAGAGAGCTAGAACCAATCCCATGTGTGACAATGAGGCCAAGGTTGCATCTATTGAAGAGACAAAACCTTGTTGTTAATGTGTTTATTTCGTAGATGTGAATGATTGTGTGTTGTCAATTGTAATTATGTAAACACCTAAGTGGACATGCCATGTGTCTTTTGTAAAGTGAATTTTTGTGGTGTCACTTGACACTTGTATTGTGTGTATATGGAAATTAAATGTCCATTTGAAGATATTTGTGTTGCAACCAATTCTAGGATAGTACCATGTAAGATCCCCATTAGAATCACTTGGTTAGAGGGTCTTGAGTGTGGTCCAAACAAGTTGAACCCGTAGGTAAACCTTAGGTGAGTTTTTGGAGGGTTAAACTAAATCCTAGGGTTGAGTTTAGGCCCCTTTTGAAGGCCCACTTGGTATAACTATGGGTAAGGGTCATTTTTAACCATGGAACCATCTAGGCATGAGTCTTGAGCCCCTCCAAAAGTTGGTTTTACAAGATGGACGAAAATAAACTTTTGGAAAAGTCACTCTTGGGTAGACAACCCTCCCTATCATGTGCAAGTTACTTGTTTCATCTTCCCAAGCCACCTTTTAAGGATCCATTTTTAGAAACCTTGTAAGAGGTTGGGAAGAGACACCAATAGGAATTCATGCATTCTTCCAAGAGTGTAATGGGAAGTGTGTAGAGCCTTTTTAGAGGTATCTTGGAAGACTTAGAGGTTGTTCACCCACTCTCTATCTTAGAGACAACTAAAGTGTTAGAGGAGGTTTGAGAAAGAGAAGAAGGATTTAGGACTTGGAGCTCTTCATAAAAAAACATTTTCCATAACTTGAGTAGAGGTTGGTTGCAATCCTCACCATGTATATCATGTTTTATTTGAATATGAAATCTTGAAGATGATTGTGTTGTGTCTTTTTTTGTTGTGAGTTCTTTCATGGTTATTTCTGTTGGAATAATAGAAAGGTGTGTACTGAGGGGGGTAGGGGGTGAATTAGTACCCTTAAAAAATTTCAAAAAAATCTTTGTAATCAAATATTCTATTATAATCGAATGAGTAGATTGCATTCACCAAACATGTAACGTCACTGCTGAAATGTAAATGTATTTAATGTAAACAATAAAACATACATGAAATTTAAGTACACGTGACACTAGTACTTTGGTATCGCAAAAAACCCCTTTTAGAAGGTAAAAAATGTGGTGGGGATGAGACCCACAAAACTTCACTACTGCAGTAAATAAAGTATCTTGTTAAAGCTTACAAAGATTGATCAATTTTGGTGACCTTACCCTATTAGGAGTAAAAATAAGATCTATTAGATCTACATCATGTGAGGATTTAGCAACACAAAGTATGTGTGCACTCTATTAAGAGATTTATACAAAGATGATTAAGTCTACTCTGTTAGGAGATTTTAGGATTGTTACAATTGTCAGAGTGTAACAAAGTTTTGTGATCTGAACAAATTACAATCTCTATATTGTGAATATAGATCCTTTAAGTGCAATTAAATTATTACCTTACTGTGAATGATAATACCTTTTTATTGCTCGGTAGCCTTGCCTCTATTCTGAAAACTTAATGCTTCAATCTAGTCATTGTCCTAAAAAACCTTGTCTGATCTCTGATGTCCGTAGTATGGCAGCTACTTGATCATTACTTGATCAACATACATTACAAATGAAATTGTAAAATTACATATATCAAACTCCTTGACCTAATTAGGGTTTTACAATATCTTACAAAACCTAAGATCAATGGTGTACAACATATACCTTGATCATCTAAACATAGGAGATATAAACAATTAATGTTGTGAATCCATAATTAATGTTCTCCTTGATCATTGTAAACCGTTATCTAGCTCAACAAAAAGTTGTTACCTAGATTGATGTGCCATTACAAAATTTTATGTGACTACTGGTTCACTCGGTAAATACTGTCTCTCAGTGCTTTGTGTACACTGCTGCTCGGTAAATTATGTCTACTCGATGATCACTACACTCGGTTAACTCTGCGCACGATCAGTGCACTTGGTTAACTCTGCACTTCGGTGATCATGCTGACTAGTTTGTCTGTGATTTTGTTACCGACTGGGTATTTGAATGCTTGAATACTAATGAAAACCTTCAAATCTTATTTGGAGTAACATTCTCCCCCTTTGGTATTAGTATCAAAAAATTGTATATGTAAATATAGTATACACACAACAACTTATACATAGTGACTCCCCCTTTGTACATGCTCGGTATATGCATATGTTTCCCCCTTTTTTGAAATTAATGACAAAAATAATAAACTTACAACTTGTCAAAAATGTTAGGATGGGACTTCTGGAGATTTTCCAATAGCTTCTCCCATTCCTCCTTTAGATGCTCAAGGGTCAAAAGTTCTAGGTACAGTTGAGCATGCATATCATATATGCTCTCTGTAACTGATAGCTCCGAGGTGGAAATCAAGTTATTTGCCTGTGTCACATGCTTCTGCATCATAACTAAATGTGGTAGTAACATAGCCTATAGCTTGGTTACCTATTCTCTTATCTTGTCCTCTTCCTTCTTCAGACCAAGTCTCAACTGCTATGTTTGTAGAACCTTGGTGTAATGCATCTACAATGCATGTTGCTCAGTTGAAAGACTGTTATCACTATCTATTAGATCTTTATCTATTCACTAAGCTCAGTAGTGAAGTGATCTAATGTGCATAACTTATGTAGAATTGTAAGGGCTTCAATTATAACACTTTCTAAACTGGTTACAAATTTTGATAGAGTTACTTTGTTTACTGCCACCGCTTGGCTGATCTTCTCAGTAACCTTGTACCGAATCTTCTTTTCTTCTCTCTCTTCTAATTTCTTCTCGGCATCAATGTCTGGACAATTTATTGCATCGGTGAGAATTTCAAGTTCATCAATGATGGGGGTTGATTCATTGATGATTGTGTCAGGAACAACTTGCTGTAGAATCTCCTTTGTAGCCTCTATCACTTGTGCATTTTTATGTTCTTGCCTTATATTATCTTATGCTGCTTTCCGAGTGCATAAATCACCATATTTCCTAAGTGCATTTTTATGTTCTTGCCTCCTCCTCCTCCTTCTTCTTCTTCTTCTTCTTCTTCTTCTTCTTCTTCTTCTTCTTCTTCTTCTTCTTCTTCTTCTTCTTCTTCTTCTTCTTCTTCTTCTTCTTCTTCTTCTTCTTCTTCTTCTT
>MU223785.1:1449444-1464937 GCA_018584345.1 Thuja plicata | reverse complement strand
TTCTTCTCCTCCTCCTCCTCCTCCTCCTCCTCCTTCTTCTTCTTCTTCTCCTCCTCCTCCTCCTCCTCTTCTTCTTCTTCTTCTTCCCTTGATGAAGGAGATAGAGTTAGTGACAGTTGAGCCCTTTTCTTGGTTTCTTGATTTTGTGGCTCGGTGGGTGTGATGCCTTGTGAGGGTACCTTGGTAGATGACTAGGTGTCAGTAGTAGAAGTATCTACCATCTTTTCTATGCTACCTTCACCTTTGGCTGCAACATCAGTGGTATCTGTAGGTGCATCACCTTGTGTTGTAGCTCCAATATTCTTGGTCTCTTTACCTTGTGTATCACCCTTGTCTTCAGTTGTGTCAGTGACCTGCTTGGCTATCTACGTTTATGCTTCATTCTCAATATCTATAGCCTATACCAGAATGGGCGAATTTCCTGGAACCATTTCTTGTGCAACATATTTTGTATCTTTTTCATCTATGGTCTTGGTAGCTCTGATTGTCTCATCTTCTTTAGCCTTATCATTAGGATCACCTTTAGTTATATCATTTATTGTGATATCTGGATGTCCTAAATTAGTCAATAGTGCAGGAATACCGTCTAGTAAATTATCAACTATTGCATCATCAATAGTTATTGGTTTGATACTCGGTCGATGTCCCTCAATATCACCTATAGATGCAATGTCCTTTGTTTCCTTGGTATCCTCGGGTGGATTCAACTGTTTGTTCCATATTTAGGTGCTCTCTTCATCCACTTCAAATTTCCTTGTAGTATATTCAATGTCTGTGCTTTCTTAGGAAATTTCCTGGCATACTGTTGCATAATATTATCTATTTTCTCTAGTATGAAATCAACCTTAATTATAGTGAGCGCTGTCTCTCTCATCTGTTTCTTGGTGTTCAGTGCATATGTCCACTGAGATGATATCTTATCATATAATTTAGATGAAATGTAAGTAGAAAATTCAATAGGGACTTGTTTGAAGTTGATCATCATACCTATGATATCTTCTTCAAGTTTAAATTTATTCTTGATAGTCAGATATGGATATGCGTGTACCTTAGGATGTACTAACCATCCAGTTGTTCGGATTTCCTCTGCAATTTCATCAATAGTCTATGGTGCTCTTTCTGCACAACCTTAAATTGATCAGGATTATCGTCAAAATCATCCTTGTCATCCATATTCCTTACATATTTCTTTCTCTGACTTGGTGCTATAGTTTTTGGTTTCCTTGTCTGATAGGTGAATTTCGGTGATGGCCTAGTTATCTTTGCAACTCGTTTCATCAAAGGTGGTGAATCTGCTATCACCAATTGTGATCTTGTCCTTGGTGGATGTAACACCCCAAAATTGGCATCTTGCAACCACAACCAATTTTGTTGCATTTGTCAACCTTATGAATCATCAAAGTCCTATTGTACTAGGCAATTCTGAGTTTTGACTGACTCTACTTGACTTAAGTGTCAAATGCAGAAAATCCTAAATCTGCATTAATCACATACTATATTTAATTCCTAAATATCAATTATAATTGGTTAAATAAACCCTATGATCAAATTAATTTAATTACAAAGTCCTAGCACTTTAATTAAATTAAATTCACCCTTTTAGCTAAAATACTTAAAAAGGAATTAAATAATATTTGATTATTAAATAAATATCCTCATTTCAATAATTGAATTTAATTATTCAAATAATTGAGAAAATGCATTTATGAGGTCATATTTCTTTTATTTAATCAAATAATCTCTCCAAAATCCTCACTTCAGTTCAAAAATGGAAACTTTGAGTTGACTGAGATTCAAAAGTGCAACGAATCAGTTAACTGCTTCATTCACTCAAAAAGACAACAGTTTCTCCCAAAGGAAACTTTCTAATCTGAACTGGATTTTGAAATGTTAATTGTTTCTCTCAAAGGAAACTTGTTATTCTTAACTGGACTCTCATCCTATAAAATAACTCTCTTGTTCTCATTCAAAAAAAAAGAGAATTCATTGTTGAAGCATCGAATTGCTACTGCATTTTCACTAGTTTTATGCATTCAAGCTTTTATTGTTCTTAGCTTTCACATTTCAAGATTAATATCATTATTAGATTAATCATGTCTAGTTTAGCTTCTTTCAAACATTCTTAGATTAATCTCATTTTTAGATTAATATATCATATTCATTTCTAGCTTAATATTGCATGTTCACTTCTAGATTAATCTCACATTCTCATTTCTAGATTAGACATTGCACTTGCATTTCTAGATTAAACCCTCTGTTCTTAGATTGGTCTTGGTTGTTGGGTCCTCAAAATCTGAGAGCTACTCAAAACCCCGTCTAGATAGGAGGCAATAGGTCAACTCATCCAGGCATGCAGAATGAATAACTCCATATTCATCTCTGTGTGTGACTGATGAACAATGACTATGTTGAAGTGTATGGCTAAGTTAGAGGCGCACATTTAGCGTATACATTTCTGGTGCCCACCGTGGGGTAGAAAATTCAATTTCTGGCCTCATATTATACATTTGCTGTCAATTCTATTTTCCATCATATTATACATTCACTTTGAGTCAAATCTGACTCCACCACCGTTTCTGGAGCGTCATTTCAGTTTGAAATGACTATAAACTTGCCTATATTTTCCCAAAATCAAATTTGTGGCAAATTTTTTTTGCCTGAAGAGGCTGTACGGCCTTCTATGTGCGCATATCGAGGCAGACTGCATGCAGGCCAAGGCCTACACGTGCATATCAAGGCAAATTTTTCCTAAAAATTTTGGTTCGGATTTGAGTCCAATCACTATGCTATAATCCTATGCTACTTATCACGCTACACATTTCAAAGTTTTGCCTACCTCCAAACCCAAGCCCAAACTCTATAAACCTGCATTATTGTTTTGTTTAAGGTGCTTGGCACTTGGTATAAAAATGTCTTATGTTCCCCATCCTGGTGGATGTGGGACTAAACTCCTACCCACCTTATCTCTCTGCTTACCCCCGCGCAGCCACAGCCTCCTTTGCTACGCCACTCAACCAGTCTTCCCAACTTTCCTTCCCGCTTCTCCCACACAACAACCTCCACTTCCCATCTCGCCACCCTATCCCTACCCCTAAACCCTATCCCTAAGCCTATGACACATTTCTCTTACCTCCTCCCCGCGCAGTCTTCCCACCCTCCTCAGCCTTCCATACCCTACCGCCCTCCGCTTGCCTAAACCCTTTTCCAAACCCTTCTCCCCGCCTCTGCTTCCCACCCACCTCCGCCTACGCTAACAACCCCTCTCCTCCCTGCCACATGATTTCACTTCCCCTCCACAAAAAATCCTATCAAAACTCCCTTCCCCACCGCTCCGCCTCCGCCCTCCTTACAACCCTCCTCCCAACTCCGCCCCTCCCTGCGCAGCTGCACTGCTTTCCTCACCCTCTGCGCCGCTCTGCCCGCAATTTCCTCCACTGCCAACCGCGCAACACCTCTCCCTCTTCTCAAAAATCTGCCTCCACCAGTGCTCCACCCTCAGACCTCAATCCTCCACCATGCATCTCCTCCCCTCGGCCGCTTAGCCACGCAACAACCATCCAATCCCACCACCTCTACTTTTCTTGGGGAGCGTTAAATTTGACAAGCATTTAACCATCATAGAACAGTGATATTGGATTTCTGTAACGTGTATAAAACTGTAAAATTTTATCACAGACTATGATGATGTTTGCAACAATTTGAAATTTCTTACCCTTCACCATTGGAGTTTTAAAATTTGCACTCTAACTTCAAACACTCATAACTTGCTTGTTTTAAGTCCTTTTTTCGAGCATGTTTTTTTGATTTGGGGTAGATTTTCATAAAGATCACTGTGGTGGGGTTAGTTTCTATTTTTGGTTGCTATATTTCTTAGAAATTGCATATTTTGATGACTATACCTGCCTAATCCCACATTTTGCAGCTTCCAGAGCCTCGTACGGGCTCATGCGGTAACCTTTGTTAGTGTATTTTTTTTGAAAGTGCGTGATTTTTTGTATAGTTTCTGAATATACAATCAGATTTGTGATTTTCTAACTTTTATAATGCTGACGAGTTTTTGGCTTTGTTGTTCTCTAGCTTATCTTGTTGATTATAGCCTAATAGTGGTTTGCAGGATGTTGAAAAAGAAGAATAAAACACAGAATACTAACAAATTGTCTTGCAGGTTGCCTTGATCGATAGAACGCTAAACATTGTGCTTGCATTTTGTTTTTGTTTTATTAAAATAGGAACGCACATGCAAGACTTTTTAAAATGAACTTCTATCTCATGTTTTAGGGATAGAAATAATGTTAGGAAACTATGCTCTCGCCCTTTTGGGATGATCAGAAATCCATAAACATTATTGTCATCTTCTTATGTGTCTGAAGTGTCTTCTAGTTTTGTAAACCCAAGGAATTGCATGGATGTATCCTCTCCCCTCGCCTTCACAGATCTTGGGTGAAAGAGAAATCCATACAAATCCTTTAGCGTGGCTACCTCCCGAGAGCTTTAACAAAGCCAGTGAGAGTGGATTGCCCAACCATTAATAGGCTAAAGCCAAGCCCTTTTGAACCGGTATATAAAAAATGTCATTGTGATTAGTGTCATAGTGAATGAGTGTTGATTATGTTATACCAGGAAGAAGATCTCCCTTAGTACTGTTGTGGTGCGTAAAAACCTACGGAACATAACTTCTGTAGGCTGGGAGGCCTCCATAACAGAGTTAATCTGCCACAAGTATAACCACTTGAACGCATGCCTTGACTAAAAAACTTTGTGCTAGTAACTAAAATCCCTCTATTTGCTGGCGTGGAAGGTCAGAGACCGACTAAGATGTCCCACACTTTCACGGCTCTTAGTAGAGACAATAGTCCCTTGGAAAGTCATTACCCTTGGGATTCGGAGCTTGGTGTGCCTGAGAGGTGAGTGTACTGTAAGGAGGTGCCCATGCCTCCAAGCTTCTAAGTTGTCCCCTATGAGTAGGTGTGGCTAAAATTTGGTTCAAGTGGGAAGTTAGCAGATATTTCCCTGGCTTACCTAGGATTGTGGTGTCTCTGTTCTTTTTTACAACAAATATTCTGCTTGATGTGTCTTGTGTGAGTGAAACATCAAAACATTCAAAATGAACAATCAAAACAAACATTAAACCAATCATTCAGATTCAAAATCTGCACTTCTAGGTGTTAGCTATCAACTCTTGTTCGAGTTTCAACATCTACTATCAAAACACTGCGAATCTATCAACTTGATGTCCGATTCTGTATTCTGTTGTGAAGGTTCTATCTGAATTTTCATAAAATTTGCGTTCTCATCAACATCACTACTTGTATGTCTTTGACTGCATTCAGTTGATGGTCTGAATCACTTGTTGTCTCAAAATCTGACTTTGTTGTACTAGTCCAAGTGACCCATTATCTATATCAATCTTATCATCTTTGTCTACCCTGTCCTTACCCTGAGTTGCGAAAGCAGGTTCATCAACCTTGACTCAAGATCGAAGTCATTTCTATCTCTGTCTCAGTTGGACATTATCTCCTTTATCCTTTGGTCTTGGACTTAGTCAACACTTTAGATATCACTTCAACACCTGTCAGTCAATCAAACGATTCATCATACCTCCTCTTCAATCTTATAAGCAAGCACATCAAGACAATCTTACAATGTCTAAAAGAAAAGAATAGATTCTTATGGAAGCTTTATTCAAACAGCTTGAATCTTTGAAATCTGAACTTCAGGAATTTAACAAGAATGAAAAGGATACTTCATCCGACGAATCCTCATTAAGATCAACCTGTCCTTTTCTATTTGATCATGATTCTCACTTCTCTCTCTCTCTCTCTCTCTCTCTCTCTCTCTCTCTCTCTCTCTCTCTCTCTCTCTCTCTCTCTCTCTCTCTCTCTCTGCTTCCTCTTCCTCTTCAAATGAAATGAAATGCATAAATATAATGTATTGGATAATAAACTAAAAGGACCATTGAAAATAAATTCTACAGTAACTCTAAAAAAACAACACAAATTATTCAAATAAGACAAGTAATTGAAAGAAAGGAATATACATCAGGAGTCATGACTTTGGAAGAAAAAATTGTTAAAATATAACTAAGCATGCAATGTAATCTATACCATATTTCTTGCTCATGAAATTCAAAATTGCAATAAAAAATTAAAATTAGAGTTTGATTTTTCAAATTGTTTAGAGAAAATGAAACCATTGCAAAGAAAAATTGGTTGTCTTTTCCCAGTTTGTTACATGCCAAACTCACAATAATTCCAAATAATTTACTATTTATGTCATTACTAGTTTCAAATGCTATAGATGTATCCAATAAAAAATATAGAAATTACCAGATCTATTGGACAAAAGTACAAACTCACTTTGATTTCTTCTACCTTGCATAAGGAACTGTAGAGCATCCAAATAATCACACCAAAAGAATTGCCATCATCGAGTAATCATAAACAAAGCATCCATAAAAGTACATTTTTTCATTGCTACAATTACACTCATCTTTCCCTCTAATAAGGTCTTGTTACCTCATTAAGGGCCTTGGCATGGACATAGCTATACTGCAATTGGGTATGATTCTCATGGCTCTCAACAACGTCCTTAGCATAGAGATTGAGATCACACCATTCATTGTTGGTCCGAGTATTCGTATCCACCTTGTGTTTCCTGTAAGTCCCATAATAATATTACTTCTAGCTAGTCAAATAACTACAAATTTCCTTGCCTAGCTTTGACAAATTTTCAAATTAATGACTCTTACCCACTAGATGGAGAACATATTAATGAAGAAGGTGCCATTATTGGTTTGGAGCCAATTACAAATGACCAAGACCTTCTTGATGATTGGAGCAAGTCTAATGAGCATGACCTACCTCCACTTCATGTTGGATCTACAACTCTTGTTTCTTAGTGGTTTGAAGCTTGTGATTTTCTCTCTTTTAGTATAAATATAGACTTGACTTTACATAAGTTTTGTGATGTGATGTTACTCCATCCACAACTTTTTAGGTGAATATATGATGCAATATACATTAAATTGCACAAATTTAAGATATATAAATCTCAATCTTTGTGATTTCAATTCCAATACATGTTTGTTTACACATAATTTATACACTTTTAAATTCTTGTAAGAAAGTTTTACTTCCATACAAAAGTGGAGAAATTAATTTTACAAAAGAATCTAATATGATTGTTTATATTCTTAAAACACAAACCATCCAATTTTAAATTTTAAATTGAGCAGCCAATATTCTCCCTATAAAATATATTTTCTCTCTTTTAAGCAGTTACTAAATTTGAATATAAAACCAAATTTCAACATGATACTGCCACATGTCAATTTCTAAGCTAAAACATGATTTCATAACTTTTATGCCACTCAACCTATTGCTCTAACTTTTAGATGTAATTATAAGAACTCCACTATTTAAGAGAAGCCCGGTGTAACCATGTGATTAGTTTAAATCATAATTTAAATCTCAAAAAACTTTTTCTAAATTGCAGGGCCATGTAAACCCTGACATTCCCACTAATAAGTCAAAATCATTCTTCTCCATTGACAGAGCATTTTATGTCTGATCTTATATAATATAAACTTAATCTCGTAGTTGTTGCCAAAATAGTGGGTCTCCTTTCTTATTTATAAATATATTTCTTCTTGGCTGTGAGGTCAACTCATATCTAAGCAATGTTTTTGTAAATAAGAAACACGTTTCCAACCGTTCTCTGAAAACATGATTGTATGAAATCTATATAAAAGAGTGCTATGATGCTCTCTTAAAACCCACATTGCTGGATACATTGTTATTCTATTCAACTGGTGTCTACCAATGGATGAAAAGAAGAATAAGGCATGTTTCAAAAAACATTCTTGCAGCACTACCAAATATATCGATCAAAACATGTTTCTTAAAACCCTTTCTACTTTGTAGACAATGAATGAAGTTGTTTAATGGAGCTTGCTTGGTTTTTATGTTTGTGCAGTATTCATGGCCGAAGTTGGTTGTCAGGAAATGGCTGAATATAAAGTCAAAACCTGAAGAGTTTCAAGCTGATAGAGTTATTGAAGGTAATCCCATCCTCACTTGGAAAAATGTGCACCACATTGTTGTAACTGTGGTTCATTTTGTCCTATTTTTGATGCTCATGGTCTGGTCTTATTGCATTGTTGCTTCAATCGTTGAAAACTTCCTAGCTTTCTTCAATGGAGTGTAGGTTATCTTTGGATAATTAAAATTTCTCAAGGAGGCCTTTAATACAAGATATCAGTGCTCTTAAAGAAAAGTACTTTTTCTAGTATAAGGGCAGGTATTTTGGTGGTGGAGTGGAATTCATGTTGTCAAGGCATTACTGGTGCTTGAGTCACAGTTTTGAAAAAT
Organism: Thuja plicata; assembly: GCA_018584345.1. Classification (NCBI taxonomy): domain Eukaryota; kingdom Viridiplantae; phylum Streptophyta; class Pinopsida; order Cupressales; family Cupressaceae; genus Thuja; species Thuja plicata. The sequence continues at coordinate 1,456,568 of MU223785.1, read as the reverse complement.
ATGATAATTTGGATGTTCACTTTATTAATCATTCAAAACATTTACACATTAGAAACCATTTCTTCGTGTCTTTGCATTGCTACATTATTAGATTTTCTATTATGAGGGCAGGTCCTTTTGGTGGTAAAGTGTAATTCATATTCTCAAGGTTTCTTTGGTGTTTTAGATCTGTTTTGAAAAAAAAATAGGATGACATGATTAGCTTCTGTGTTTTTGTTTGATTTGTTTAGTATGATCCATTTGTATATCTGAATTATTACAAATTAACTATGATTCTCACTGCTTTTTGTCAAATATGACAGAAAATTTGTTGACCAAACCTACATATGACACCCTGGCAAGACAGGAGCCATATATGTCCCAGGATACGAATGTGCAAGATCTAAGGTATATTATTTATTAAAGTGGATTAATTTAAATTCGGCTGAGATTTGATAAGCTGCGTTGCCATTGCAGAATATGCAAAAGCTATAAAATATTTTCTACATTGAGCTACTAATTTAACTCATGTTACGTGACAAGGAAGAGATGACTTCAATTTGTTTTGTGGGTTGCAGGGTATTTGTGGGAACATGGAATGAACAGTGGCCTCAATTTGGATGAATTGGTACAGTCATTATCAGCTCCTGCAGACATCTATGTTTTTGGGTACAAACTACAAACAATATTCACTCATCTCATCCCACTCACTTGTATCAACATGAAAAATATATTTGGTTTTCTTTTACAAGTCAATCGGGTTTCACTTCATGGGTAAGTCTTTTTGTTAGGTGCATACAGGTAATCCTGTTGGGCCAGGGTGATTTCTCCTTTGGCTGTGAGTGTTCATCCAGTCATTGGGTTTGCTTGGAAGTGGACCTTGCTCATCTACATACTAGAGATTGTCAAGTGGAATCTCTTCTCAGTGTCTTTAATTGCAGGTGTAGTATAACAACTGTGCATGTGTAGTGTGCATTTGAGGTCTAAAATTAAACAGCTTTCATGTTTTTTTTCCTATCAGTTTGAATACCCCAACATGCTGGATGTTCAATTTTACTGCAAGCTGACCATCACCAACATCAATAACCAAAAATAAACAAATAAAACACAGACTTTACGAATCATAGATAGCAGCTACCAAAGATTGAATTTCAAGGATCAAAACCTGAGTCACACCAATCAAAAGCTTGGAATCTGAACAAATAAGACACCACGAATTAAGTATATGTTGAGAAATGTTGGCAATAGGAGTTGTTGTATTAAAGATAATTAGTTTTCTGTCAATCAGTAACAATTAGAAATAGCAATTTTTTCCTAAATAATATTCTGCTGTATTTTTTTCTACTGTTCATTTTTATAGTTTTATCAATAGCTGCTTGAACTTCAAAGTAAGAGGTAGAAGCTGCAAAAACTAAGTTTTCATTGCCAAAACCTGAACCTTTTACTAAAAACTTAGAATCTGAACATTCAATATACTGATAGAATAATTAATAAATTGAGAAGTTCCAAAAACAAGATCGAAAGATCTCATTGAGCCTTCAGCAACAACCTCCAAAATGGGAATATTAGTCACATAAAGCCATAGATTTTATTCCATAAAATATAAGAAACAAAAAACTGCAAGTCATTTTATCAAAACCTACTGCTATTTTTCATCTTATTTTCAAAACATATCACTGATTAAGGCTCCACAATCCCTGAAACCCATATTTTACAAAACCTTTTTTTAAAAAGTAAAGCATCCCATTTTAATTGCATTTAGTTACTAAGCCATATACATCCATAACTAAAACAAATTTCCAAAGATATTTGTATTAATTTTTAAAAGTGAATTATTAGTTTATTAATACATATAATAAATTTGTTAGAAAAATTATTAGTTTATGTATTACATAAAGATCTTAAAATAATAAATATATTTATTTAGTTAAAAACTCTACTAACTGATTTTTCTCTTCGAACCACTGAAATTGAAAGATAGTCATCAAACATCAACCAATTGCATGCTAAAAAAATTCAGTGACCTTAAGTAAAGAAGTCTTCCCTTAATGTTTTCATTTGTTGACATTGATATTCTCTCTCTCAGAAAAGATGTTCTATTGCTTAGTTTTAACCCATTTTTGCATCTGAATTGTGTGTGCAGGTTTCAGGAAATTGTGCCATTGAATGCTGGGAACATCTTGGGTATGGAAGATAATGGCCCTGCTGCAAAATGGTTAGCCCTTATTCGCCAAACATTGAACAAAAACAGAAATCAAAGAAGCAGTTTCACATCTTGTAGCAGGGATGAGCCAACAACTTTAAAGGATCAACTTTATAGTTTTGATTCTGATTTTGAGGGTTCTAAAGGGCATAAGAATTCTACTCCATTTGGGTCAGTTTCATCAGAAGATGAAAGTACATCCAGTGGGAGAGAATCACCCTATACTCTTTTCCGCAATCCAATTTCATAGAGTTCTTCATCAGATAGATCCTCATCCAACTCAGGTGAGATGAATGAAAAATTCAATTCAAGTGGGCCAAATTACTATTTGGTAGCTAGAAAACAGATGGTTGGCGTGCCCTCACATATGTCTTTCCTGCACTTTGTTTCAATAATTCAAAAAGAGAATAAATTCGCTCTTGAAACTAAGTTTAGAATCCTTTTGTACTTCCTTCTACTTCAGATAATTCCAATTCATCTTAGGAACACGTGTTTGACAAATCCAATTAAAATCTTTATAAGTTTTGTAAACTCCTCTTGGTGTCAAATCTTTTACAGTCAATCTACTCTATAATAAGGTCTGAGTCTCGTCTGGGAGCAATTCTCGGTTCCAGGATATTGATTATAAAGGTCTTCATTTTCAATGTTTCAGAAATCAGAAGAGGAAAATGGGTTTGATACTTGTCCTTCATCTACTACCTTCAAGTCTTTGTGGAACCTTGATTCATAAAAGTGGGTTCTAAAAATGGGTATTCCTAATAAGAATTTTACATGGAGAAACCCTGACTAGTTTCTACCAGGTGGCAAGGTGACAACATTTCTGACTGTCCTGCAGCTTCATCTGTATCCAAGGAAAGGGCTACAGAAACTCTACTTTCTTGGAAAGGTAGAAGGTTGGCAACTTCTACTATATCTATGGAGAGGGAAGCTCTACTTTCTTGGAAAGGCAGGAGGTTGGCAACTGCATTTGCCTCAGTGTGTTTCTTTTGTGGGTTGTGATGGAATCTTTTTCTTATCTTCTTGTTCTAATTTTTTGCTACATTGGAAAGTAGGTCTGATGTTCACCCTTCATCTACTACCTTCAAATCTTCCTGAATGCAATTTAATACTTACCTGCTCTGCAAATCCAATTCAATTACAGGCCTATGGAAAAAAAAACTCCTTGAAATTTGAATACTATATTTTCAAACAAGCCAGAAGATAACAAAATAGAAAAAAGAATCCTCTGTAAAATCCCAGGCAAATAAAACCGCAGCTTCAATGCTTGCAGGACAATTTGACTTAAGGTAAACTCAATCATACAGCAAGGTGCTTGTGCAATTAGCCAAATATATTTAAAGTTCTTTGATGAAACAATCTTTATTGTTACGGTGAAAGGCTCACACCAGGTAGTAAAACAACTTCGCTCCCGGTTGTGATTTTGCAGTCTTATACATTACTATCTAAAACAACTTCAAATTATAAGATATATTGATACATTCAGTCATAATATCACCTTTAATTAATATATTTATAATATACTTATATTACTCAATATTAGATGATCCATACTTCATTCCCTCTGAAACACTTCAACCTTCCCTCAAATTAATTTATAATTAAAATATGCTTATTTAGATAATTAAATAAAGAACCTATTTTCCCCCTTTTTATGAGTGAAAGATGGAGAAAATGATAAGTAATGAACTGTATTGCTAACCATAAGAAAACAAAAGGGAAGAAGCCCAAGCGTCACGTTGGTTTTGTGTGCCTTGCCATTCCACACTAAATAACCCACAACTAGTATTGGTCTTATTCACTCAAAACTCAAATCTTATTCACTCAAAACTCAAAATGGGCAGTCAGAAAAGGAAATATGAAGATTCAGAGAACCAGGAAAACATTTTCTCACCATCCAAATCCAGATTCTATCACGAATTCATCAACTCCAATTCATGCTCACACTTTGACAATTCTCAAATCCAACTTGAATCACAAGACTGGTTCAATCATGAAGGTGAAGAAGAAGAAGAACATCATGGTGATTATGATGATCATGAGGAGGGGGAGGAGGAGGAGCAGGACAGTTCTGAATGCACACAGATTGTGTGTTATTATGAGGAGTTGTTGCAGGTGGAGTACGAGGCAGCCGAAGCAAATGTGGAGACTATGGTGAAGTTGCAGCAGCAATACTGTGTGGACAGAATGGTGGAAGAGTATTGTTCTGCAATGAAAGAATACATGGATGATGCTTTCATGGAGTTGCTGCTGCTTGAAGATGATATTGCAGAAGGCCTTCTCACTGACTCTGCCCAACGCAAGCTCTGCCAGATCAATGAAGAGAAACAAGTGTTGAGCAAAGAGCAGGATTTGGCAGACATGAGACTCAGAGTTGTACAGCTGATCAAGAAAAGAAGAGAACGAGACATTCTTTCTGTCTCAGCACATTTGAATCGAGATGCCCAGAGTTGCAGATTGCTTAGAAATGTGTAGACTTTCTTTATATCCAGAGTGCTCCAAATTATGTAGATTTTCTTTAAATCAAGATGTCCATAGATACAGAGTGCTTCGAAGTATGTGGAATATGGCCAGAGATACAGAGGGCTTCAAAATATCTAGAATTCTTTTTAATATGAATTTGGAAGGTTTCTGATTATGACATTGAATTTAAGATTTTTGTATTCATTTGTTTTATGAATATATTTCATTTTGTTAGATATATATTAGTAAAATATATATTAAATTTAAATATTTGGACAAATATAATATAATTGTTTTTTACATTTTAGAATATTTTGAAGATTATCTTGTATATTGCAATATTTTAAAGGTTTTTGGATTTTTTTATTTACAATCAATTGCATATTCAATATATATATATAGTACAATAACAAGATTTTTTAATTTTGTTTAGAAATATATAATCATCATGTATGTTAGATAATTAATGCATTAGTGAAGAAAAATATTTCTTGATTAAAAATATTTCTTGATTGTGTCTTCAATTTTAATATCTTTGAAAGTTGGTGTTTTAACTATAGAAAACCTCTAATAGAAAACCCTCAATATTTTTTGTTTACCTCTAATAGAAAACACTATCAATTTTTTTATTTATTTTTACATGAGCTAATGCAATGGTTATGTAACTAGCATGATCATCACACTCTCTATGCCCATTAACAAAATATAGATATATTATGTAGACTTTCACTAAATCTTTACTCCAAAATACATAATAGAAAGGGGGGGCATCAAATCTTTCTTATACATTGATTTTTTTTTACTTGAGCTTGAGGGGTGTTTTTAGCCTCTAAATTATCTTTTTTTCATGTAAGAGGAGGCTTCAATGCACTTACCCATGTCATATTAGTTGGGATTAATAATTGAAATAAATGTAGAAGTATGTAATATAAGAGAAGCTTTATTATGTGGGAAGGACTTCAAATAAGTACACGAAGCTTTATTATGTTGAAAACATAAGACATGACCATCTCAAGAACACACAAATCTAGAAACTTATTGAGTGATAAAGTTATTAATAAGCAATACCAAAAAGGGTACTCACTTAAATAAAATGATAATCTTAGAATAACATCCAAATTGTTGAGTTTGCTAGAGACAAAATTCCAGATTCTATTCCTAAACAAGTTGATAGCAGTAGGTAGAGAACAAAAAGTGCAGAGATCAAAGTGGGTCCTTCCTCTAATAAGAAAACTAAAAAGGCTATTCTGGGCCAGAAGGAGGCCCCTCTGTCTATTTTCGATGAGGTTAAGGGGATGTAGTCTGAAGATGATAATGATGATGAACCATTTGATGAGGAAAACACAGACTAGGATGAGCACAATAGGAAGGAGAATCTAGGTAATAATTATCCCCCTGAGCATGACAATGATTCTGAGCCTCAAAAGGTTACCCAGGTTAATTGTCCTCTTTCCCCGGATGGTTATGGTGAGAATTGCTCTGTGATTGACAAAGAGAATTTCGAGGATGAGATTACAAATGAGAATAATGAACTCCCAAGGGAGGAGGATATGATGGCTTAGCAGGAGACCTCTAATGAGGTTGAGAATGTGCAGCAGGTCCCAAATGTCAAGCAGGAGTTTGCTGATAATGATGCTAGGGATTTCTCTAATGAAAAAAATATGAAAGGGAGAATGCTGATGGAGGCTATGAAGATTATAAGGAAATTGAAGACATGGTTAAGGAAACCAATTCTGCTGATTTTGACGAGGGCGTTGCTAACTTAGATTCTTTCCATAAGGAAAATCTCACAAGGAGGTATGTCCACCAAGTTGTGGACCAAAAAGGGGGGTGTAAGTGGACACATTTTTTCTGAAATCGGGTAAACCTGAACTTGGAACAGGCATTTGAGGGTCATGCACTCAAAATAAGAAGATGTGTAAATAATAAAAAATGTAGTACTCTGAATCTAGTTTCCAAAAAAATATTTAAAAAAAAAACTGATAAGATTAAGAGGGTCAAACCTCACATGCACAAAAACATGTTTTTAATTTATTTGGAAAAACATAACATAGATGTTTCCGTGCGCAGTACAAAAGATATAGTTATATTCAGTATTTTTAAAATCCCTTTGGTAGGATGATAGATAAGAGTGAGATCTAGAAGTTGTGTATTTTTTTGTAATTTTTTGATTATTATTTTTTTTCTGTGATTTCTTGAAGTGATAGCATCCTGAAAATTTGGTACATGTTCGTGCACTGGGCATAACTTGCATCAAAATAATTGCAAATGAAAACTTTTTTTTTAAAGTGTATAGAATCAAGTGTAGAACAATAATATGTAATTTATTTGTAATTTGATTAAGTATATAAAAATTTATTAAAAAAATGGTAGACATATGTTTGTGAGGACAATCAAGACACTGGTAAAGAAAATTAAAGTTTACTATGCTAATGTTGTCCAAAAATAGAAAAAATTATATGGTTAGAAAGCTAAGAAGACG
>MU223785.1:1410489-1434746 GCA_018584345.1 Thuja plicata | reverse complement strand
CTATGAAGTGGTCTACATGCATATTTGGAGACCACATTTTGTATATTGAAAGAAGATCAAATTGTATATAAAAGTGGCCATGGGTTGATTTGTATATATCGAGGGTCCACATTTTGTATAGTTTACTATGTACCATTTAACTAAGAGGATATGAGTTAATTACGATTCATTACAATTATAACAATGGCTCATGCAGTGGATATCTCATGTTTCTCTAAATGATAATAATGGTTCATGTGTAGTATTTATGTATGTATGTTCATTTTCATATTATATCTTTCTCATGCATTTTATTTATGTATGTATGTATGTTCATTTTCATATTATATCTTTTCCATGTATTGCATGTTTGAATTGTTTTACATCTATTACAATTAAAATTATGGTGTTATATGTTATTCTTTGTGGACATTTGAATTGTTTTACTTCTATTGCTGCCCAATTTGGCTTAGTGCACCTTGGGAACACTTTGGTCTGACTTGCGCTGGAATGTTCTTGATGTTTTGCAAGAGAAAAAGGGTCTACCCTAGTGTTTACCCGACCAACTGGAGCTGAAGGTTTGGTCCCACGATGAATGGTTTGAAAGATGTATCATTGAGCAACTTTCAACTGAGCAACACTGCAACTTTTTGCACCAACCGAGATTGGGTCAGAAAATGGAATCCAAGTGGAATATCCCAAAATTGAGCCACATGCTTGTAGGCCTTCCCAAGATGGTCCTTATGCACTTCATAGATCTCTGATATCTCTCACGAGGTCTGAGATATGGCTCTCCAAAAATTGCTGCCCAATTTGGCTTAGTGCACCTTGGGAACACTTCGGTACGACTTGCGCCAGAATGTTCTTGATGGTTTGAAAGTGAAAAAGGTTCTCCCCTAGAATTTACCTGGCCAACTTGAGCTATTGGAGATGATGGTTTGGTTCCACGACAAGCAGTTTGAAAGATGTACCATTGAGCAACTTTCAACTGAGCAACACTGCAACTTTTTACACCAACCGAGATCGGGTCGGCAAATGGAATCCGAGTGGAATCTCCTAGAACTAAGCCACATTCTTGTAGGCCTTACCAAGATGGTCCTTTTTAACTTTACATATCTCTGATATCTCTCACGAGGTCCAAGATATGGCTCTCCAAAAATCCCTGCCCAATTTGGCTTAGTGCACCTTGGGAACACTTCGGTATGACTTACGCCGGAACGTTCTTGATGGTTTACAAGAGAAAAATGGTATCCCTTAGCATTTACCCAACCAAATGGAGTTGATGGAGATGATGGTTTGGTCCCACGATGAATGGTTTGAAAGATGCACCATTGAGCAACTTTCAACTGAGCAACATTGCAAATTTTTGCACCAACCGAGATCGGGTTGACAAATGGAATCCGAGTGGAATCTCCCAGAACTGAGAAATGTGATTGTAGGCCTTCCCAAGATGGTCCTTTTACAATTCACAGATCTTTGATATCTCTAATGAGGTCCGAGATATGACTCTCCAAAAATTTCTGCCCAATTTGGCTTAGTGCACCTTGGGAACACTTCGGTACGACTTGCATCGGAACATTCTTGATGGTTTGCAAGAGAAAAAGGGTCTCCCCTAGTGTTTACCTTGCCAAATGGAGCTGACGGTTTGGTCCCATGTCGAACGGTTTGAAAGATGCACCATTGAGAAACTTTCAACTGAGCAACACTGCAACTTTTTGCACCAACCGAGATCGGGTCGGTAAATGGAATTTGAGTGGAATATCTTGGAACTGATCCACATTCTTGTAGGCCTTCCCAAGATGGTCCTTGTGCACTTCGCAGATCTCTGATATCTCTCATGAGGTCCGAGATATGGCTCTCTATAATAAAGAAAATATGTATGTGTTGTGTGGATTCATTTAACATAAAATACCTTACATTTAAATATGTTATGGGGGTAAATAAGATGCTCTCCTTCTATCCTTAGATATGTAAATGAAAGATCCAAGTTGATTAATCTAAAAGGAAGGATCAATGCATAAATGAATCAATCATTTGGAAACAAGAATAAAGAAGGAAGATCTTAAGTACCCAGTTTTGATTTGTTAATTTGAAATAGATTTAGACTTAGATGGATTCATAACTTTAATTGAAATGAATAGGAGAAATGTACAAACCTTGAAATATTGCAGATATGAAGAATGCTATTTTTTGAAGCCTGTGTTGAGTTTCTAGAAAATCTGAGACCAGATCTGGAATAGAAACGCAGAGACAAACAAAACCCAGAAATCTTTTTATGTTCTGAGACAGTTCCAATTTGCACCCTCAAGTCAATGTCACCATTTGCCAGAATTTCCAATTGTGCCCTAGGCCACAATCAACCTAAAAAGTCTCAGACTAAAATTCTATTTTTGGATCCTGAAAGTTTTCCGAAAAGGGTATCCGAATCTCAGTCCTGATCTATTGTTCTAAACCTGTATCTACAAGAAAAAGGGGTTTGTTTGTTGTGGGAGGGGTTTGCCTTGGTCAAACCTTGGTTTTTAAATTAACCTCAAATATATAATTGAAATTGCAAAAATAAACAAAGTAAATGAAACAATTCACCTTGCTCATGCAAAAGTCATTGTGGAGGATTTGAATCCTTGAAACCACAAGTATGGATGCACCAAATGAATGTAGAATGTAGAATGTAGAGTGTTGGATGTCTTCAATCAATTGCTTGTAGATCTTCAACACCAATCTTGAATGGGTTCTTGAATTGGAAGAGGCTTGAAGGAATGTGGATGGAGAAATCTTCAACAAGAGGGCTCCATGGAGCTTGAATCCTTCAATGACCACCAATGGATCTCCTTGATGAAAATGGATACTTGAGAAGTGCTTGAGAATGGATGAATAATTCAATGGCTACTTGGCTTGCTTCAAATCTTGCTTCTTCACCTTTGGAATTTACTCTTCAAGTCTTGAGATCTTGCAATTATCAAGTCTTAGTGCTTAGAATCATGCTTTTTGATGGTTAGAGAAAATGAGAGGAGAAAGCTTCCGTTTATATTAAATTAGGGCACAATATTCTAGAGAGGCTGACATAGGAGAATTAAATTCTAATTGGACCCATGCCCCTAGAAGAGGACCTATGTTAAAAATAATTTAGGATTTGCTGTCCTGAAGTCTGAAACAGCCGACTCGGAAGTGGGAATTAACTTTTTCCAAAGACCGACATCCAGAAACCCTGAGATTTTGAAATTTGAACCCCAGGCTTGGAAAAGGTCGATTGTGACCTAGGTCAAGGTCAAGATTGACCTTGACCCTGAGGCCAAAGTTCTAGTTTCTTAGTCTGGGGTGCCATAAATAGGTTGGAAAAGGTGGAAATGAGGTAGAACAAGGGGATAAAGCCAGATCAAAGTCAAGAACCCATTCAAGGCTCTTAACATGACCCCAAACCACTTACCTGGAAGGCTAAACTAGTCTACCATAGAAGTGCTTCCATTTTCTGACTATACATTTAGCCCCCACTTTAGCAAGAGTATGGACTCAATACAAACTCTTGGTAAAGGAGATCATAAAGAATAGATAATCTTTTTGGAATCATAAGGGACAAAGAAATATTCAAGCCCCCAAGGGACTTAAGTCTTTATCAATCCTAAGATCATGATTAGAGAGACATCACCAGTTAAGGAGAGAGAGAGGGTATGGTTACCTCGCCCAATGAGAACTTATGTCTCATTGTGAACCATACAAGGAAAAAAGTGTAACTAGAAAGATGGAGTTGAACCGCCTAGTGAATGTGGCTACTCACTAGTCAACCCATCAAGGAGATCCATTCTTAAGGACACCTTCCGACCTTAAGGGATCAAAACATTGTATATTGAAACTGGAGGGATCAAGAGATCCGTGTAAATTTAAAATAGAGGGATCAAGAGATCCTAAAAGTAAAGTGTCCATGCTTTAAGGATTAGTCTTTAATCCATAAAGGGAAAAAGTCTTAAGTTTTGAAAATATTTTGAACATGTGTGTGTGCAAAAGGCGAGTAGAGTGTATGCCCCCACATTAAATTCATTGCTAACACTTTAATAGGGGCAATGGATTTGACAGAAATATAAACAACTCTATTGATTATGTTTCCACTACGAGATGCCCCCAAACAAAGACAACTCAAGGGAAATATCACATAAACATACAAAGAACATAGAAGGGATCTACCTATTGTGGGGTTAGTATGATCATAAGATAACATGTACATATAGATATGATATTATTGCAAATGCATTGACATCATTCCCCAAAGAAAGTAGACCTACAATCACAATGGAGGAAAGAAAACTCAAGAGTTACGAAGAAGAGTCTTTTTGGACCACAACATGGAGACCAAAAAGAATCAGTGCTACAATGTCGATGATCAAAGAAGACTATACAAGGAAAATATTTATGAACAATAGCACAAGTACAAAAAAATAGAAGAATGGAGATACATATAGAGGAATTATACAATATTTTTGATTCCTTTATCACCTTGCACCAACAAAGTAACAAGGGTCGTATAAAAGAGTCTAACAAACACATTACGGGAGAAGCACAGTACAACATGCAAACACAAAAATGGCTACCATGAAGGATAATCCAATCAGGCACATCACCTACTCTTCCCATCTTAATTTATATCATTTAGGGAAGGAGGGAAACTTGCAAGAGGGACTATATCCAATACAATAGGAATAATAGCCAGTTCCAAACAAGGATCCTCTTGACAATCGCGTTGCTTGATACTAGGTGTAATTGTCAATGGATTTGAAAGCACATGAGGTAAATCAGTGTCAAGATCAATGGTCTCATATTCATCACTAAGATCAATAGGATCATCTAAAGTATCCTCCTTGTCAAGATTAATTAAAATGGGATCTAAGATGTGAATAGGATCATCATACTCATTCATCTTAATATCATTGTGAATATTGACTTCTTCCAACACATCAGGCATAGGTTGATCGAAGGAAGGTAAATAATTTCATGGAAGAGAAGCGCAAGCCCTAGCATTAGCTCTACACTTCTTATGACATTCATTAGTAGATTTATTACATTTTGATTTGTTTGACACATGTGGAGAACTAGGAGGAATAACCACTGATTCCTTCACAGGTTCTGTAGGAGGATTGGTAGGATTCACAGTAGGCTGAGAAGCAACACTGGGAGGTTGAGTAATAGAGTTAGAAGTAATGGATAAAGGAGGTATAAAAGGAGTGGGAAAAAGACCATGATTAAGATCTATCCGAGGCATTATTAACTTGACAATATTGCGATGTTTATAGGCATGATATGAGCGAAAAAGGTTGTCAGGGCGAGGAGGATATGAATTAGGTAATGACGGCCAAAATAAGTCAAGAGTAGCACAATCTCTAGGCCTAGAAGGTTGATATAGACTATGATTAATAGTTTTTACTTCTCCATTATGAATGAACTTAAGACATTTATGAATAGGAGAAGCAATAGCATGCATAGAAGTTATCCAAGGTAAACCAAATTTGACTTGAAATTACTCAAATGTAGGAACGATGATGAAGGTATTATTTACAACCTTGCCACAAAGTTCAACGGGCAAGTTAATAGAACCAAGTGCAGGATAGAGAAAACCATTACAAGTTTGGATCCATGCATCTGATGGATCATAACAATCACATTGTAGGCCTTTCATAAAAAGATTTTCCTTAGTAATAACATTGATTAAATATGTGGGATCAACAAGATAACCACGTGTAGGTATCTTAGCAATCCTAGCATAAATATAAAGGGGACCATCGGGTGCCTTAATAATCTCAGAGTCATCAAAGGTAATTGAAAGTTCCTGAGGTTGTTTATCCTTAATTTGTTTCTGAGGTTTAGATGGAACTTGAAGTTGAGGTGGAGGTGAAGGACCTTGAACAATAGGTTGAGATGCAACAACAGTCTCCACATGATTAACAATGTGATTAAGATCATCCATCTTTGAATTGTAAATGATATCCATAGAAGATGGTTGAGTGATAGTATTAGTATCATGTGTAGGTAGAGGATTCGTATAGATTTGAAGGTTTTGATTAGGAAGAGAGACAAATTTGTTCCCATTACCATCAAAATTATCAACATATAAAGCATTGGAATCGATTAACTCTTGAACCTTATGCTTTAGATAATAACATTTTTTAGTATCATGGCCATTTTGGCGATGGTAATGGAAAAATGATTTAGAATCAAAGGATTTTGAAGCTATAGTAGTAGGAAGGAGAGGTCGAATAGGAGATAATTAAATCATATTAGCACTTAACAACCTACTCATAATAGAATGTAAATATTCAGAGAGAGGATTAAACATACGATTCATACGGAAAGAAGTGGATGCAGAAGTGGCATTGTAAGACGCAACAACAACTTTATCAGCAACCGCATTCGTCTGTTTATTAATCTTGATGTAGTTGTTAGGTTTCTAAAATTTATTAGGATTAGGAGCATTGCCACTCTTATCAATTGGAACAAGATCCATTGGAGTGTTTCTCTCAAATTGACTCACTTGTAATTGATAATGATGAAGTGTTGCACAAAGTTGTTGAAAAGAGGTAAATTCAGTAAGAAGAATCTTATCTCCAATATCATTTTGTAAATTTGAAATAAACATGTGTTGAATATCAATATCAGGAACAGGATAAGAAATCTGAGCATACAAATGCTTAAATCTACCAATGAAATCAATCAATTTTTCCTTAATGTTTTGTTTACAATACATTAAATCAGTTAAGGAAATTTGTGGACTAATGCTATTTTGAAATTGTTGAATGAAGGTATTAGCCAGTTTAGGAAAAGAATCAATGGAATAAGGAGGTAAAGAACAATCCCATTGCAAAGCCTTATCACGAAAGGTTCTAGCAAACAGTTTAGCTAAAATCCTATGGTCATGAGCATAATCACTACAAAGGATTTGGAATGTTTTAACATGAGTACCAGGATCGCCTTTACCATTGTAATTCTCTAGATGAGGCATATCAGATTTTTGAGGAACAGTAGCACAAATAATTTTTAAAGATAAGGGACTAACCATGTCACATGTAGGAATGCTAAACTTAGATTGAGTTAAAGATGCAAGTTGTTGTTGTAAAGATGACACAGTCTGAGCCAAACTAATAATTGTGGAATCATTAGAAGACACAGGTGGCATAGAAATATTAGGAACACTAGGAAAAGTGTAGGAAGAAATAGGAATAGAAGATAGAACCGGTGGAACATTTGGAACCACGGTTGGAAGGGGATTAGTATAGGTAAAAGGTACACTATGGTATGAAGGTTGTGAGGTAGGTAAAGATACCGGTGGAACACTCATAGGAATAGATGAAATTGGGAGAGATGTAGTCATCAAAGGAGGAGTATAAGTAGGAATGCTAGGTAAAGGAATAAAAGAAGGTCCTTGACTAATGATAGGAGGAGTATATCCTAGATCTTGAGCCTCTTAAGATAAAGGTTTAACATTTGAATGCACAAGATGAGTGATACCATGCAAGAAATTAACACCTTGATCACTATCATGAAGGAATTTCTTAAGAGCCTCTATAGCTTGAATGAAATCTTGATTATGGTTTTCTTGAATAAGCCAATTTCCCATTTTATCAAATTTGGTTGAAAGTTTTTGCGCTTGTTCAGGAGGAACTCTTAAAGCATCTTCCTAATAATGAGATGAGTGAGAAGAGTTATGCTCCATAGAAGGATTTGGATCATGAGTATTCCATTTGTCATCCGAGATCCTACATAAAGGAGAGGAATACTATAAGTAGGACTAGAAGTGGTAAAGCTCATACACCAATGCAATGAAAATGAACTAATTTAGAAAACAAAGAGTTTGATTTTAATTTTTGAAAGGAAATGCAAGAACATAAAAGAAAGCTAATCTAATATGCATGCAAGATCTAACATAAAAGATGTAAATCTAACACTAAAAAGAAAGAGTTGTCTATCGTTGGTTCACCAAAATGTAAAGAAGAAAATATGTATGTGTTGTGTGGATTCATTTAACATAAAATACCTTACATTTAAATATGTTATGGGGGTAAATAAGATTCTCTCCTTCTATCCTTAGATATGTAAATGAAAGATCCAAGTTGATTAATCCAAAAGGAAGGATCAATGCATAAATGAATCAATCATTTGAAAAAAAGAATAAGGAAGGAAGATCTTAAGTACCCGATTTTGATTTATTAATTTGAAATAGATTTAGACTTAGATGGATTGATAACTTTAATTGAAATGAATAGGAGAAATGTACTAACCTTGAAATATTGCAGATCTGAAGAATGCTATTTTTTGAAGCCTATGTTGAGTTTTTGGAAAATCCAAGACCAGATCTGGAATAAAAATGCAGAGACGAACAAAACCCAAAAATATTTTTCCATTCTGAGATAGTTCCAATTTTCACCCTCAAGTCAATGCCACCATTTATTAGAATTTCTGATTGCACCCTAGGTCACAATCAACCTAAAAAGTCTCAAACTGAAATTCTATTTCGGATCCTGGAAGTTTGCCGAAAAGGGTATCCAAATCTCCATCTTGATTTGTTGTTCCGAACCTGTATCTGCAAGAAAAAGGGGTTTGTTTGTTGGGGGAGGGGTTTTCCTTGGTCAAACCCTAGTTTTGGAATTAACCTCAAATATATAATTGAAATTGTAGAAATAAACAAAGTAAATGAAACAATTCACCTTGCTCATGTAAAAGTCCTTGTGGAGGATTTGAATCCTTGAATCCACAAGTACGGATGCACTAAATGAATGTAGAATGTTGGATGTCTTCAATCAATTGCTTGTAGATCTTCAACACCAATCTTTAATGGGTTCTTGAATTCGAAGAGGCTTGGAGGAATGTGGATGGAAAAATCTTCAACAAGAGGGCTCCATGGAGCTTGAATCCTTCAATGACCACCAATGGATCTCCTTGAGGAATTTAGATGCTTGATAAGTTCTTGAGAATGGATGAATACTTCAATGGCTACTTGGATTGCTTCAAATCTTTCTTCTTCACCTTTGGAATTCACTCTTCAAGTCTTGAGCTCTTGCAATTATCAAGTCTTAGTGCTTAGATTCATGCTTTTTGATGGTTAGAGAAAATGAGAGGAGAAAGCTTCCTTTTATATGAAAATAGGGCACAATATTCTAGAGAGGATGACATAGGAGAATTAAATTCTAATTGGACCCATGCCCCTAGAAGAGGACCTATGTTAAATATAATTTAGGATTTGTTGTCCCGAAGTCTGAAACAACCGACCCAGAAGTGGGAATTAACTTTTTCCAAAGACCGACATCCGAAAACCCTGAGATTCTAAAATTTTAACCCCAGTCCTGGAAAAGTTCGATTGTGACCTAGGTCAAGGTTGAGGTTGACCTTGATCCAAAAAGGTCAACCTTGACCTTGAGGCCAAAGTTCCAGTTTCTCAGTCTGGGGTGCCAGAAATAGGTTAGAAAAGGTGGAAATGAGGTAGAACAGGGGGATAAAGCCAGATCAAAGTCAGGAACCCATTCAAGGAACTTGAAATGACCCCAAACCACTTACCCAAATGGATAAACCGGTCTACCATGGAAGTGCTTCCATTAACCGACTATATACTCTCCAAAACTAGTTTCCCAATTTGGCTTAGTGCACCTTGGGAACACTTCGGTATGACTTGTGTCAGAATGTTCTTGATGGTTTGCAAGTGTAAAAGGGTCTCCCTTAGTGTTTAACCAGACAAATAGAGCTGATGGAGGTGACGGTTTGTTCCCACGACAAACGGTTTGAAAGATGCACCATTGAGCAAATTTCAACTGAGCAATACTACAACTTTTTGCACAACCAAGATTGGGTCGGAAAATGGAATCCGAGTGGAATATCCTGGAACTAATCCACATGCTTGTATGCCTTCCCAAGATATTCCTTTTACACTTCACACATCTCTGATATCTCTCATGAGGTACGAGATATGGATCTCCAAAAATTGCTGCCCAATTTGGCTTAGTGCACCTTGGGAACACTTCGGTATGACTTGCGTCAAAAAATTCTTGATGGTTCACAAGTGAAAAAGGGTCTCCCCTAGTGTTTACCTAGCCAATTGGAGCTTATTGAGGTGACAGTTTGGTCCCATGACAAATGGTTTAAAAGATGCACCATTGAACAACTTTCAATTGAGAAACACTACAACTTTTTGTGCAAGTTTTGACAACATTTGTGCAACTTTTGACAATGTTGCAAAATGTTGCTATTAGGACCTGTAGACCTATTGAAAGGACTTAGAAGAACCTTAGATCCTATAGTAGGAGATTTATTAGACCAAAAACATCAAACCTACTTATCCTATCATAGGTCATGAGTCTAATCAATGTTAGGTTTATAAAGACACCTTAGATGGATTGACTTTACAATGAGACCAATCTACTCAAAATGAATGGTTGATCTCTAGGATCTAACCATGATTACAAATATGTGAATATGAACCAATGAAGACTCCTATCCATTCCTGCTGTTGGTTGGGTGCCCTACACCAAAGACCCCTATAATTTCCCAGGTGTACCCAACGAACATTATATAGAGCATGAAAGATACACCTACAAACATAAATTCACTTAAGTAATGGAGTGCATACATCTAGAGCATGAAAGATACATCTAAATAAAATGTAGCACATCAAGCATCAATTCACTTAAATCATAAAATTGCTTATGTGATGGAGCAAACAAGTAGTACATACATTATGAAGCATAGACATGAATTCACTTAAGTCATTCACGTAGGTCGTACACATGAATTTAGGTTATGAGTCATATACATGAATATACATGAAGCACACACACAAGTACATTAATTAATCAACACACACATGCATATACACAAGTCATGTGAAACAAGAATACACTTAAGACATAAACATCCAACCAACAAATTCAAGCACCAAATTTGAAGTTTCATATATAAAAAAATGAACAATAATAGCGTACATATCAATACATGGCGTACATGCCAAATCCATAATAGAGTTACAAAAAATGACATCAACTATGTCTAGGTCGATATATACAATGTACAAATGTCATATATATATATATATATATATATACACACACAAAATTTGGTCATTCAATGACCACAACTAGATCTATACAATGTTTCGATATATCTATGACTATGGTGGATCATCAAAATTGAGTTTCTTCGTAGAAACACTTGGTTCACTAAGTCTCCACACAAGAACAATTAAAATGCTAAGCCATATATATTATATCAAAATAATATCAAAATAAATAATTATTGGGTTGTAATTTGCATACTGAAGCCTCAGCTGGATCTCTTATGCTTAGGCTGACTAATAAATGAAATGAGTTCCATCATGCGTGAGAGGGAATCCTAGAAGAATGGAGAGGTAGAGGAAGGAAGGGAAATGGTGAAGGGTCCTACAATAGAAAAAATAATACAAATTACATGTTATAAAAAAGAAATACTAAAAAATAAAAAATGCATGGACTAAAAAGAAAATGCATGCCACAGTAGGATCTCCTATTCTAGGAAAGGGATCCCTAGGAAGTGGAGAAGGGTTCGCCTCATCTGAGGTAGCTATGACCAATTCCCATATGAAAATTCGTAGCAAATGACATACTAATAGAGGAACATGATTTCTAAAATATTTTGAACAAACAAGAATGCAATTGAAAGTAAATATGAAAATGTGTTACCTCCTCCCTCTCTTGAACATCAGCAATGTTTGGGGCATTCATTAGTTTAGTGAAACCCAATTGATTGTACATGTATACAATAAACAAGTCAAGTGCATTCATCAATATAGACTATATTGAAATGTTCACAATACATTTCAACAAATATACTTAAATTGGACTTAATTACCTTTTTTGTTTCAATGTTCCCGATGATTTCTTCCTCTTTCCTAATGACCTCGAGTTTGGTGGGATAGGCTAAAAAAAAACAAAATTAACATAAGAGAAATTATATGATACCACATGGGTTCAATTAAAAATATAAACAAGAGGTGTGCAAAATATGACACCACATAGCTCTCTAAGCCAAAGTCAATGATAGAAAGGGTGACATCCTCAATCTCAGAAATCTAAGCCCTTGACAAGCCCTATAACACACCAAATAAATATATAAGAAATAGTTTACAATGAAGATTATGATTCACTTGAATTCCAAAAATGATTATGCTCCACAAATCTACTATCACAATTTTATAATCAAATTTTACGAACCATTATTACAATATAAAATTTTGAACTCTTCTTTCACACACAAGACTATTCTTTAACAAATTTGTAGGCACAGTTAGAGAAGGATGGTCCAGATTGTATTCATTGGGGTCAAAGGTTAGGACCACTTTTGCAGTAGGTAATGGGACTCTTGTAGCCTAGAAGTGAGTATTTTTAAGTGTGTTTACCCTTATCATGGAGGGATTTAGAGTGCTTTTAGGTTTAGAGTATGGTTCACGAGAACCTCCTAGCACATGGAGTCTCATGAATATTGTAGACCCTTGATGTTCTTAGTTATCTCTTGGCCCAAAGGGACCCAAGACATCTTGTAGTTCAAGGTTTTAGAATTAGTCTATCATTGAGATCCAATTGTGAGACATAGTTCCAATTTTGGGAGCTTATAAGCCACTTCGTACACTATGTTCATGGGATATGCACTATGGTCATGGGCTTAAAATCTACATAAAACCAAATTTTCTAGATTTCCCTATGTCTTAGCCTTCGAATGCAACTGGTTTGGTGAAGAGATCTTACATATAACTCCAATTATCATGATTTTTGTCTCTGCAACTCTGGTTTTTGTTCATTACTAAGAGTTTCACATTGTTTTTCAAGTTTGAAGTATTTCCACCATGTGAATTAGATATTATGTGGTGGAAAGCTTCTTTGTAATATACTTTCAATGATTATGCAATTTTTTTTTTGTGTTGATGCAGGGAGATGGCCATATGATCAAGCCCTAGGTGTATATCTCAATGTATGCACCAAATTTGAATATACACAATAGTGTATAACTTCTAGAGAACCAAGCACCAAGGTCCCTAATTGTGGATTTGATGTTTTTTTGTGAATACCTAAGTGTTCCAATTGGTTTCAGAAGGAAACACTTCCATTTTCTAACACTTCCTTCTTTAGTGGAGGCCTAATTAGCCCTCTGGTCTAGTATGAGATTCTTTGACTTAGCCTCTATTTTGACCCCTCAAACCTTGGTGCTCTTGGTTTAGATGTATCTTAGTAAAGGCTATTTAAATCTATTATTTAATCTCTAATTCTTTTGGGGATTTCCAAAGTTATCTTGACTGTACTGCCTGGAAAGGGCTACTAGTATTTGACTGGACAGTTTAGCAAATGTCTTCAAAGGTCTCAATCAGTTTAATTGTGTGCATGGAACAAGTACATTTTGAATCCTCCATGATGTCTAAGGTCCCCATTGATCATTGTGTGGGCTTGTAAGACTTGTAACCATTTTTGCGCTAAGACTAGTGGCTTGGGTCTTAGTAAGGCTCTTCATGATGAACCCATCTCTATTGTGTTCAACTCATAATTCTCATGGGGGGTATTGAGGTTGTGTTTTGAATCAATTTTTAAAGGTGTGAGAGTTAGGGTTTTCCACTCTTTATAGAGAGTTAAGGGATTCAGTGATTGGATCATCATACCCTTGACACTTGCATTAGAGTAGGTGGTATGTGCAGTGATGAAAATATTTGGGGTGCTTTTGAACCTAGGGTTTAGATAGGTTCTTGTCTATGGTGAAGATATAGACTAGAATATGGGGACTATCCTAGTATGATAGTGAAATGCCAGAGAGTAAAGTTTACTAAACTAGCAAGTGAATGTTCTTTGAGCGATATGATAAGGACCTTGTGATAAGTTGAGGGGTTCTTGAGGTGTCTTAGAAGTTATATTTTGGGAGTCTTCAGAAGGCCATGGAGGTGTATTGAAGGATTAAGGATAATCACAATCAATGAAAAATCAGAGATTGTATTCATGATTTTGAACAAGAAATAAGAGTAAAAGAACAATGGTTGGATGTTTTGAATGATGTTGAAGGTTGATTCAGAAGACAATAAGTGATTGGTTGGGGTATGATTCTATGTATGAGTTCAACATTGGTTGAATTGAGTCCAAGGATAGAGGTCGAGAGTTCAAATCAATTTGATTCATTATGGCTAGACAAGGAAGTGAATTCCTTGAGTTGAATTACATTAGAAAAAATTCTTTGACCATAAAGAAATAGCAAACAAACATACACTAAGTTACCACCATACAAGTTATTAAGATATGATATTTTCAAAACAACGTACTATTCTATTTTAGAAATATTTATAAAACATTACCTTAGGTGTTTGAGCTACCTATCTACGTCTACTATAACGAGCACTCCTTGGTGTGCTTGTACCACCAGCTGCACCCTGTAATGCATATTATTCATGAATCAATTTAGATTCTTATATACATGAAATTTTATTTACTTTTAACAGATTTAGGTAATTAATTAAAATAACATGTCAAAACACAAATTTAAACAAACCTGTGTCGGCTCTGTACCATACACCATTGACAAAAAATCATCTGTGAGGGCCACATCCCTAGTAGTGGATTCCTGACATCTTCTCCCATGATGTACACATGAATGGGATGTCGAACCATCCGCACTTTCTTGACTATCTACCCCATCACATATACCATTCCAACTGATGCATATATGCTCAATGGGCTGGGCTGACCCTGCAAATGGATATGATGATAATGGAGCTCACACGGGATGAGATGATCCTAATGGTGCATCTAATGATGATGGATTTGGCATGGGATGGGATGATCCTAATGGCACATCTGATGAAGATGGAGGTGGCATAGGCATTGATCCATCCTCTCCAACTAACTGAGTGCCATGCTGGATAATGACATCAGTCAATGATGCAGCTGCATGAAGTGTCTATATATCCATAGACTCCTTCACCAATACTAGGACCACAACATGAATGAGGGGTTTTCTCATAGTACACCTCATCTCTTTTGGTTGGGTAATGCTATGTGCCCCAAGCCTATCGTGCACATAGCATCTCCCTCTACCCTGGAACTCACGAAAGTCAAAGTAATTCAGCTTCTCGCCAAGGATAAACTCAAAGTATAGCTTCCTCAAAAAATATAAAGGCACCTCATTATTATTACAAGGTGGTTGGTCAAATACCATGTACCACCTATCCCAAAAAGCTGATTTCATCCCCCTATGAGCACACCAATGTATAGGAAACCGTTTTGTATTAACTTTTAGGGAATTGCTAGTATTAGGATCTGTAAAAAGGGCACATATGTCACATTTTTCTCTGTCTTTTATTTTCACATCCTCATATGATAAACCATCAGCATAATATTTACAAGACCTATCCCTCCATGAACCTCATTTTGTCACCTCTTGAGACACCTCATTTGCACTATTGTGCATTTTTTCTAATGTAGTGGCGAGGGTAGAGTGATGCTGAAGACCGGAAGCCTTCAACCTATTGACTAATATATTAATTTGTGTACTATTTTGGTTAACGCATTGCATGAGGTCCTCTTGTGTTGCATTTACATGATCTAATGGTACATGTGGAGGGTTTACAGGTGGTGGTGGTTGTGCATGAGGATAATTTTGAGGAGGGTTTATGGGTGGTGATGGTGGTGGACGAGGAGAATTTTAAGGAGGGTTTATGGGTGGAGATGGTGGTGGATGAGGATAATTTGGAGGAGGGTTTATGGGGGGTTATCTTTCATTTCTTTTTCCTCTTCTGGGGTTGTTTGATGAATCTGATATGAAATTAATTTAAAAGAAAAAATTCAATATCATAACCCAATTTGATAAAAAAATGCAAAAAAAACAACAACAAAACAACAAAAACAATAATACATACCTCTCTTGCGGGGCCCCATTGCTTGATAATGTGCAAATTGTTGAATATTTCTTTTTTTCTTCAAAGCTCGATTAGGTTCTTTGTCATTTTTGGTCTCCTAAGCTCTGCTGCTCTGTGGTTTAGGCGTTAGAAATGGCCTAAGCCACGGGCTGTCCAAAATATAATATGTTTCTAATAACTCGATCGGGTTATTAGGAACATCTTAGAACCCGATCAGGTTATTAGAAAATATTATATGTCTAATAACCTGATTGAGTTAATTGAAACATCTCAGAACTCGATCGGGTTAATCAAAACATCTCAGAACCCGATTGGGTTCTTAGAAAGTTAAAGTTTTTTAATAATATTGTCTAGGCTTGGTTACCAAGCCTAGTACAATTTCAAAATTTTAATAACCTGATCGGGTTATATGAAATTTGAATTTTTTCTAAAGATGTTTCAACTTTTTTGGTCCACATCTTGGTGCACACACCCAACGATGAATGATCCTACTGGGAATTGTGCGGTCGGAGACTACCTCAATAGAATTTCTGAAGTTACCATAAAAAGGGGTTAGAAACTGAGAAGGACAAGGGGAATAACAGTCAGAAAAAAAGGGAGGCTACTTCCTTAAAAGAGGAAGATTTCAACACTAAAAAATTTACTGATATGAGTGTCCTTAATGTGGTAAGGAGCAGAGCTATTGTGGCATTTAATTTGGATAAATGGAAGTTCCATTAAATTCAAGAATTATGCATCAAGTACAGAGCTTTGGACACCAGAAATGAGGTGCTGTAGGAGACTGTGGACAAAATAAGAAATGATGCAGCTATGTTCAATAGAAAAGGTAAAAGTTTGATTATTGAGAAAGTAGATAATTCTAGCAAGATGGATGCAAAAATTGCAAGCATCATTGCGGATAAGATTTCCCCAAGAATTAGCAGAGTCAGTAATCATGATAACATGCTGTCAAAAATCCCGTCCATCAACAATGATGGTATGAAATCTACTGCCAATAATCTTAATGCGCTTTACATGCTCTGCTAGAAGAAAATTATCAGGGAAAAATTGTTGTCCTAATTGACGATGATTCTGTGAAGCTAGATGATCAAGCTTCTGGCCCTAGGTCTAGAACTAGAGCGAGCATCAAGAAGAAAATGGTCACTCAGCCTAAGGAGATGATGAATCTCAAGGACTCAATCCAAAAAATTTAGGCTTTACAGGTCGATTCTGAGGAATTCCTGAAGATGCTGGAGTGATCTTTGTTGCTGGTTGGTTTTTGTTGGGTCTATCTACTGGATGGTGTAATAGAATATTTTCCCTTCTTTTTTATGGCTGGTGATTTTTTGCAATATATTTGTTTTAGCCCTTGGTTTTTTCTTCCTTTCATTGTTGGCATTCGTTGCTTTTTTTGTTTCTTTCTCTTGCTCTTTCTTTTCTAGCTTGTAAAGGGTTTCGGGGTCCCCTTCAAAAGGTGTTTTTACCTCAATCAAAAACATCCAAATACCTTCATCATTAAATGGCATAGCATGATAAATTTTAATAGCTACCTGATTATCTTGTTGTTTTGGATTCATGTCTATATTTTCATGTGTGTACATAAATGTTGTTACAAGTGTGGTAGTTGTTGTACCAAAAGATCAACCTATCAATGCTCGATACAACCACTAGACTTATAGAATCCGCAAGAGGCAATTAAACCATATCACAAATCCCACAAGGGACGTTAGCACACTACCAATGATCCCCCCAACGTCACTCACCACAGGCCCACATCACTCACAGAGGAGCTTCGAACCTGTGATCAAGCTTTGATACCACTTGTTACAAGTGTGGTTGTCGTTGTACCAAAATATAAATTTTTCAATGGCTGATACAACTAGTAGACTTATAGAATCCATAGGAGGTAGTTAAATCATGTCATGAATCCTGCGAGGGACGCTGGTGCACTACCAACATATATTTGGTTTGTTGGACGACTTCTTTGGTGCTATTAACTGACACTTCTAGTATGATTATTACAAAATTAGAATTATTCTCCATATTAATGTTATGTCAATTTATGTCATTAATAATCATTGAATAATAAATTTCACTATTAAATGTAAAGTAAAATTAACGTCATGATTATATATATATAAAGAGAGAGAGAGAGAGAGAGAGAGAGAGAGAGAGAGAGAGAGAGATTGTGAATGTTAATACTAGCACTTGAACCTTTGAAGGGTGCAAGTGTTATGCTGATAGTGTGAAATATATTACACGATGTTGTAGTATTGTTGTAGAGATTTTTTCATAATATTTTATTTTTTACTGAAATATTGATGCGGTAATGCAATCTTTATTATTCTATACGTGTAAAATACTTACATTTTGTTTCTAGTGCTAGTTGACTGAGGTGAGATTCCTCTATTTTTTGTATAATTGTATATGGATTATTTTGCATTTTTGTGTACCTATCGAAGGTAAAAGTGGGTTGAATATGGAGGATATTTAGAGTTTTCACTCTAGAAAAAGTTGTAAATGTCATTCCTTGCCTCTCTATTTAATCGATGTCGATTGTTATCTTTTGTAGCATCAGCCCTTGCGATTTACATATAGTCATAGCCCATGATATGGTGAGTGGGAATTTTCTTCGTCTGTCTAATGTTACAGGAACAATCAGTACATTCTTTGGCTCTTGCTGGTTCCATGATGGACCATTATAATTATCAAAATATATGACAACATACATAGGGATAGCTGGTGGCTTACAACATGGTCCGTCAACAACCTCACCTACGGATCCATTAACAAGTCCTTCCTCCATCCATATATTCATTTTAAGCATAATGTGTTGTTCTCTACAAAGGAGTACATGTTTTTCTAGCTTTTCATTATCCACTACATCATTATTTCCTCTTACACAATTGATTTGTGTACTTATTGCGACCGAGCGATTTAATAACTTCAACATCTTTCTATTGTGAAGCTTTATTGAATCATTAGTAAAAAATAGGTGTTAGCGCTATCAAATGATTTTTTCTCTGTCGGTGTAAGGTGTATGTCTATATGGGTCATTAGAAGCTTCCAATCATCTTCTGTTGGGTTTGGATCTCGTATATTCTTCAATAGTAAGCATAATTTTTCCTATATGCTCCTCTCACCTTCATTTCAGAACATCATTTCTAAATTAACAACTGTTGTAAATTGGTCCCATAGTAACTTAGGATTAGAGTGCGGTGTATAGATCGATTTATCCATAATAAACGGTAGTTGTGCCAAGTTGCCAAATAGTATTATTTATACTCCACCAAAATATGTGTGTCGTTGATGGGAAAAGGCCTCACATAGTCAAATGTCAATTTTGAGGAGAACTTGTGGTCCTATGAAGCTCATTTCATCTATAAGGATATATTTAATGTGTTTCTACAACATCTTGAAATGTGGTTAATACTTGGATTTGCAATGGATGTATTTCTTTAATAGGGATTATGAGCTTTGGATGTATTGTTGACGTGCGTATGTTGAATGAAACAACCCCTATGGGGGAAAGTATTAGTAACCATCCTTTTTGTTGGGGTTTCCTATTGCTCAGTACTATTATGACGTAAGAAATCAAATAATATTTCTATGTACCTGTTGTTCCCTGAACGATCATGTGTAGTGGTTTATGAGGGAAACACCTACTTTGATCTTCAATTATTTGGAGTGTGAGATTTTACTCTGGTGATAATCTATAGCCATGGTGTGTGAAGCTCGCTTGGATAGTTTCATTATAACTGAACATTTTCTTGTCATTTATAAAATGTCTAGCGATTTTATGTAGATGCAGTGGGATTGTACTATGGTCCCTGTGGATTCTCAAATCAATAGATTGGAAAATTCACAAGGCATGCCAAGCCTTGTGATCAAATTCTCCACTTGAGTTGATGAGAGATCTTGAAGAAGACCAAATGAAGAAATTTTTTTATGTTTTAAGCAAGTCAAAAATTACCCGATGTTGGTGAGAAGTGGGAAGAGGCATTAAACTTAAGAAATAGTAGTTGTAACATGACAAAAACCACCTGTTCATTTGTAAATTCATAGGATGGATGTGTACTGTGTGTATGTCTTTGTAACACAAACACAATCTAAGCCAAATAGGCCACTTGGTCAAGAATTCAAACAAGAAAGGTGACAAAGAAGATGAAAGGATACAAAGGCTTACATGTAATTCCATTTTTTGGCTAAGGTAGAGGCATTATGCAATGAAGAATTATGTGGGGTGTAATTTACGACACTATAGGAAGTATCATAGCTAGTCAATTTATACAAATTTATAGAATGGTGAAAAAAAATAAAAAAATCATGAGAATCACATTAAATTTATTCTATAATTTTATTCAAGATGTAGCTGTGAGATACCACCGTAATAAAACACCAAAAAATTAACTTCAAAAGAAAATTTGAGCCACAAAATTACTTTTTAAGGTAATGATTTGTGTTGGAAAAATGGTCAATGCTCCCCTGAGGATTTGTGACAAGGAACTAACTGCCTTCTATGGATTCTATAAGTCTAGTGGTTGTATCCGGCATTGACAACTTGATCTTTTGGTCCAACAAAAACCACACTTGTAACAAGTGGTATCAGAGCTTGGTGGCAGGTTTGAATCCCCTTTGGTAATGCTGAGGGGGATATTGTTGGAAAAATGGTCAGTGCTCCCCTCAGGATTCGTGACAAGGGACTAAGCGCATCCTATTGATTCTATAAGTCTAGTGGATGTATCGGGCATTGACAGGTCAATCTTTTGGTGCAATGACAACCACACTTATAACAATTTGTTCTTAAGGGAAATGGTTCTAAAGAAAAGAAGGGAGGTAAGAGGATTTTGTACATCCCTTGCCAACAATCACATCTCATACTTCCATGACAAGTCTTATACATAAAGGAAAAAATAAAAATAAATGGAGGCTGTAAGTTTGGATTTAGAAATAGAACTAAAAAAAGGGAGTCAAAGAATCCACTTATTAATTTGAACACAAAGAAAATATGTTTTCATATAGAGATAGAAAAAACATGAATAATCTAAGGGAAGGAGAAAATCTAAGTATAAAAAAAACACCCTCATCGAGTATCCAAACTTTGATTACATTTGGATTATATACTATGATTGGATTAGACCTTGTTAGTATGAAGTAAATGATTTCGATAGAAACAAGGTCATTAGATTCAAATGAATACTAGGTTTGGTTCTTATGAAATTGAATTAAGACTTGTAGCGTTGTATGGTAATGCACTAAAATTTAATTGAGGTCTGTCTACCACTTTAGAAGCTATCCAAGTTGATTGAATTAAAACAATGGGGAATTTAGTCTACTTCTAAATCTCTACTATTTATGTTTGATCTAACTCTAAGAGACAATAAAAGAAGAGGAGGATGGAGGAGAAAATATGAATTATATAGGAGAAAAACTAAGACAATTCAACTTATTCAAATATAGAGCGAAAGATATCTTTCTTTTCTCAAGTGTAATGAAAGATTCAAACATGATTTGTGCATGTGTAGGAAAAAAATCAAGAAAAAGTAGATTACTAAATTTTATACATTACCTTTGATATAACTAATAAATTCGTAAGTATGATCACAACATAAACCGTGGAAAAAATACACCATTCCCTTTGGCCTAAAGTTATTCTTGGAAAGGAAGGTAGTTGACATATACAATTGGAATCACCAAAAGTAATTATTTAGGTGAAGGAATTTATTTATCATCTTAAACCTTAATCTAAGCAACGTGTGAGACTAGGTTCAAAATAAACCATGTAGTGCAATGATTTTATAGATTGCAATAATACTTTAAGTTAAATAAACATTGTGTTTACCATTCACACAAGGCCTAGAGGCGACTCTTGATGGTAATGAGTTCCTTATTCGACCTTGTGATTGTCAACAAATTGGAGAGGTTGGCTATGTGGACAAAATTGAATGGAAAACTAATACTAAAACAATAAGGAATAACATTTGGTTTGAATAGAGATAAATTTGTATGATTAAATAATAGAAAAAGTCATTATACACATGCAAAGATACACAAGAAACAAATGATCCAATCATCTATACCTATTAATACAGTCTAGGAATGGAGCCAAGACACATTTAAATAGAATGTGCCTTATCATAGTATTCTTCTTAACATCTTTTCAAGATGAAGTCTCAGTTAGTAACCTCTTTGGAATCCTAAATTATTTTTTGAAAAAGTAGGGGCAATATATGGAAAAGTATACTGAAGAGTCATTTCATAATGACCAAATTTAATTCAACTCATTATAATAATTGTGAAAAATAATAGAGCTAAGTTCAAATATGTTTCTCATTATTGATACTACCAATTATGTTCAAAGGTGAAGTTTCCACTTCTCTCTAATGCCAAAGTTTATCTAACAAAATTATCAAATTGTCTAACAAATCGATTAGCTCACTCCTTCATAGTAAACATGTATAATCGTAACTTCAAAGCTAAATAGTTCTCTAGAATCTTGTAGGATGTTATTGATATTCCTTGAGAGGAAGGTTAGGGCCTTGAGAAAATTAATAGCATTGTGAAATCCCATTTCAACCATGATCAAGTGAGAAACGTTAAAGTCTCTAGCAATTTGTGTACACTAGAAGGCAACAATAGCTTCAACAACATGATTAGATTGGGAACCCAAACAACTAACATGGATAGCCAAAAATCATGCTTGAGTATCTATCTCTTAAGATCCCCCCTTTCCAAGCCTAGGTTGCCTTTGGAAACACCATCACAATTCAATTTAATTGGTATAGGTTCAAGACTAGTCCATTTAGTGATTTTTCTCCTTAACAAGTTTTTGATGTAATAAATTGAGTTGTTAATACTTGAACCCCAATCAGCAATCATTTTCATTTCCATTTCCAAAGGGAGAAAATTTATTAAGAACAACCATTTGAAGTGAGTAATTTAATAAATCTAAAAAAGTCAAAAATTAAATTAAATTAAGGTGATATAATACCTATAATATTAATATTGATAATAGCGATGATAATGATTAATAAAAAGAAATAGAGGAGGAAAAGAATATTTAGAAATATATAGTGTTAAAGATAACTTTCAAGTAAACATTTAAAAAGATGAAAGAACATATATCATATGCAATAGACCACCTATTCAAATTGTTTCTACATTTAGAAAAGGTCGTATTAGAAAGAAAGTTCAATTTTTTTTAGTAGAGCATGAAAGTCTGTTTACTGCAAACTAAAATCAGAAGCACTAATTAAGATAAATGAATAAGGCCTAAAATAATTTAATAAACCATAGGTACCTTAAATCAACCATCACTTGCACTCTTGCTCCATCTGCATGCAAATCATAGAAGTTCATCTTTACTCCTGAGCCCCTCTTACTCATTATCCTCCCTAAAATAGAAACAGAAATGTTAATAATACCCACAAAAATTATCAATGGAAATAGCAGTGACAATGACAAAAGAAAAGACAAGAAAGATGAGAATTGTAGTTCCATAAACAGGCTAAAGACACTTCTACGTAATCAAGATGTTTCCCTTTTCTTATATTATGATACTCTTTTGTGAAATTGGGAATTGATAGAGTAACATACAACTTATGTGGATAGGGATTCCCTCCACTGCTTTTTAGTGCAGCCAAGAATTTCAATCTGTTTTCAACATATTGCTGCATGCAAAAAACATATTTCAATTAAGTAAGTAATTCTGAGATTTCCAATGATTAAGCCTCTGCATCCCTACGCCATGTGATTACTTTTTCCTGAATGCAATTTAATACTTACCTGCTCTTGCAAACCCAATTCAATTACAGGCCTATAGAAAAAAAAAAATTCCTTGAAATTTGAATACTAAATTTTCAAACAAGCCAGAAGATAACAAAATAGAAAAAAGAATCCTCTGTAAAATCCCAGGCAAATAAATTAAATCAAGATGCGTTCATAGAGAAGCTACCTAGATAAATAAAAGAACCTACGGCTATCTTAACGCTTATCAGATGTTGCTGCAGTTCTATTCTCTATAACAACAGAACCGCAGCTTCAATGCTTGCAGGACAATTTGACTTAAGGTAAACTCAATCATATAGCAAGGTGCGTGTGGAATTAGCCAAATATATTTAAAGTTCTTTGATGAAACAATCTTTATTGTAACGGTGAAATGTTAGAAATCTGCAGTTTCTAATTCAGTTATGCAGTTTCTAATTCAGTTATGCAATTTCTAATCTTAATGTGACCCGATTAGAAAGTCATAAATGGATCATTCTATAATTGAGCATTAGATCTGTGATTAATCTTAAGTGTTGAATTGGTATATGATGGACATACCAGATTTAGAGATTTAGAGTTAAATGTTATATAAAGGATTGGGTCCTCTCTCTCCCAGCCAAGAGTTGTATTCTTCTCCATCAAGAAA
>MU223785.1:1393700-1405124 GCA_018584345.1 Thuja plicata | reverse complement strand
CTAACAATAGATCATATTAAGTTTCATTTGTGAAATATTTGGAATTGATGATCTTTGGGCTGTTAATTGAATTGTTCATAATTAATCAAGAAAGATCTCAGGAAAGGAAAATTTGTTATTTTTACATGAAAGGCTCACACCAGGTAGAAAAACAACTTCGCTCCCGGTTGTGATTTTGCAGTCTTATACATTACTATCTAAAACATCTTCAAATTATAGGATATATTGATACATTCAGTCATAATATTCCCTTTAATTAATATATTTATAATATACTTATATTACTCAATATTAGATGATCCATACTTCAATCCCTCTAAAACACTTCAACCTTCCCTCAAATTAATTCATAATTTTAATATGCTTATTTAGATTTTTAAATAAAGAACAAATTTCCCCCTTTTATGAATGAAAGATGGAGAAAATGATAAGTAATGAGCCGTATTGCTAACCATAAGGAAACAAAAGGGAAGAAGCCCAAGCGTCACGTTGGTTTTGTGTGTCTTGCCATTCCACACTAAATAACCCACAACTAGTATTGGTTTTATTCACTCAAAACTCAAATCTTATTAACTCAAAACTCAAAATGGGCAGTCACAAAAGGAAATATGAAGATTCAGAGAGCCAGGAAAACAATTTCTCACCATCCAAATCCAGATTTTATCACGAATTCATCCACTCCAATTCATGCTCACACTTTGACATTTCCCAAATCCAATTTGAATCACAAGACTGGTTCAATCATGAAGGTGAAGAAGAAGAAGAACATCATGGTGATTATGATGATCATGAGGAGGGGGAGGAGGAGGAGGAGGAGGACAGTTCTGAATGCACACAGATTGTGTGTTATTATGAGGAGTTGTTGAAGGTGGAGTACGAGGCAGCCGAAGCAAATGTGGAAACAATGGTGAAGTTGCAACAGCAATACTGTGTGGACAGAATGGTGGAAGAGTACTGTTCTGCAATGAAAGAATACATGGATGATGCTTTCATGGAGTTGCTGCTGCTTGAAGATGATATTGCAGAAGGCCTTCTCACTGACTCTGCCCAACGCAAGCTCTGCCAGATCAATGAAGAGAAACAAGTGTTGATCAAAGAGCAGGATTTGGCAGACATGAGACTCAGAGTTGTACAGCTGATCAAGAAAAGAAGGGAACGAGACATTCTCTCTGTCTCAGCACATTTGAATCGAGATGCCCAGAGTTGCAGATTGCTTAGAAATGTGTAGAGTTTCTTTATATGTAGATTTTCTTTAAATCAAGATGTCCATAGATACAGAGTGCTTCGAAGTCTGGAATATGCTCAGAGATACAGAGGGCTTCAAAATATGTAGAATTTTTTTTAATATGAATTTGGAAGGTTTCTGACTATGACATTGAATTTACGGTTTATTCATTTGTTTTGTGAATATATTTCATTTTGTTATATCTATTAGTTAAATACATATTAAATTTAAATATTTTAATATTTCTAAGGTTTCTGGATTTGTTATTTATAATTAATTTATATCCATTATATATATACACGTACAATAACAAGATTTTTTAATTTTGTTTAGAAATATATAATCATAATGTATGTTAGATAATTAATGCATTAGTGAGGAAAGAAACTATTTCTTGATTGTGTCTTCAATTCTAATATCTTTGAAAGTTGGTGTTTTAACTATAGAAAACCTCTAATAGAAAACACTCTCAATATTTTTTTCCATGTAAGTGGAGGCTTCAATGCACTTAACCATGTCATATTAGTTGGGATTAATAATTGAAATAAATGTAGAAGTATGTAATATGAGAGAAGCTTTATTATGTGGGAGGACTTCAAATAAGTACATGAAAGATACCAATGTGTAGATAATTCCATAAATGATTTATTCAAAGTGAGAATGATTATGTGCCCATTAATATACAAAATAATTGACAAAGAAATAATAGAGACATAAATGCTCATTTAATTTATGTTGAAATGCAACCTCAACATTTTAAAATGTTAGCCAAAACAAGAAACCCAATGTTAATCAGAATGGTACACTTGATCAACTCATATTATATTTTATAAAATGTTTTATAAGATATAATACACTTATATCCAATGATCACCTACGAAAATTCAACTAATTGTAACTATGTGATCCAATATTATATATGGTCAAAATTTGACTTATTAAATATTCATTAGTACATAAGAAACATGGATATTACATCACATTAATATTAGTGCTACCATGGTCCAAAGCTACGTAAATACAATAATGTAACTCCAATCCAAGATCTTGTTGTGTACATGTAAAGTATTATAACCCATAGACCCAAGGAAACATTTTCCTCCCCATATATTAACTTGTCTTGAAGTGATAAACCAATAGCACAATACACATGGAATAACGAAAAAAATCTACTATTTTTATCTTATTTAGATTCTTTTCAAATATGTATGCCAGAGATATGTACATAAGAATAATTATTAGAGTTCACACATCTCTTTCCAAATTCCATTATAAAGAAAGGGAGAGGGATACCTTAGTTATTATTCCATAATTAATACCCTTATAGAAGAGCCTTATGAATTTTGTAGGACATGCTCAAATCTACATAAATAAGGAGGGTTGGGCCTCATGATAATTACTTCAGAATTGGGAGAGGACTTCTCCCATTCAACTAACTCCTACCATTCACATAATAGAAATATTATACAAGAAATAAGTAAACATACACAAAAAAAATAAAAAAATCAAGACCATATGCAACACTTCTAAAAGAGTATTACTTGCATCCCATACTATAAGAGAACTTAAATCCTTCACACCATATATCTTTAAGTCAAATTAGCCCAAGGTAGATCATGTACATCTCACATGAAATCCATTAATAGAGCCTTATTACATTCTCTTACTTCACATAGAACCAACAGAGTAATTCTAACATAATGCACGTCAATTAAAAAGTGAAAAAATACAAGTCATGATAGTCATAAGCATAAAAAGCACAATAATAAAAAAACAATAGTCTCAAGAGTTGAAAATATAATACATGACCATCTCAAGAACACATCAATCTAGAAATTTATTGATTGATAAAGTTATTAATAAGCAATACCAAAAATGGTACTCATTTAAATAAAATGTTGCACTTGACATCTTTGACAACTTTTTGATATTGTACGCAAACTCATCAAACTTATTATGGACATTTTTAACACATCACAATGGAATGTAAATGGCCCTTTACAACCTTGCTACCCCTTCATGGGTACTTTTACATCATTTTGACCATTTGACCAATCTAGGTCCTGAATGGACAAATAGGACATCTTTTACAAATTGACTTACATATTTGATCCAATGGACTCAAAATGAATTAAATTCACCATAAGTGACCTTATTACAAAAATTTCATCACAATTGTTCACATTTTAACCTTTGAACTTCTAGTGTATCTATACCTTAGGTGCTCCTGCACCAGTTACCCTATAAGGAAGTCGATTTAAGGTATGCAAATTTGGAGTCTATTAGCCCAGTTGCGGTCTATTACACCTATTAGCCTATTACTTTGGTTGGACAAAATATTTTGAGGGTATTTGCTTTGGAAATGAATCCTAATTAGGTCTATTACACATGAAAACAAATGACAAAGATATAATATGGAAATGAACATACATACATACATACACACATACATACAATGCATGACAAAGCTGTAATATGGAAATAATACATACATACAACACATGACAAAGATATAATATGAAAACAAACAAACATACATACATACAATGCATGAAAAAAATATAATATGGAAATAATAAATACATACAATGTATGACAAAGATAAAATATCCATAAATGAGCATGTTCTATATGTATATAATTATTTTGTACAAAATGTGGCACATGCCATCTCAAAATATTTATGAAATCTACATATCTAGATACAATGTGGCATACACCATCTCAAAATGTGCCATATGCCATCTCGAAATAAGAAACAAATATAAATGTTTCTAGGACATCCTATTCTATTGATGGATCATCAAAATTGAGCCTCTTCGAAGTATTGTTTGGCTCTAATGGATCCTACATGAACACAAAAGTGAAACTCCAAGTTAGATTACTTAATTTATATGGTTTCTACAAATCAAAAATAAAAATTCAAAATCATAGTCAATAATAATAAATAAATAAATTTTAAAATTGAACTCTCATGTACCTCAACTCTCTGTCTCCTCATGCAGTCAGGAGTCCTAACATATGTCCTTGGTAGCAAAGGGTCAATGCCACCAATGTCGACTTTGACATGTATATGTTTGTGAAAATGAGATTGACCTACGAGTTATACTATTTAATGCTAAATCCTCCAGTATAAAATAATATTTATAAAATAATTGAATTAACATTAAAACTTACTCGTGTTGAACTTTCTTCAGGCGATGTGTGTTGGGTCATCAACTATACAAAGCCTTGGCATTGTAACTCCCTAAAACTAGGGATGACCTACAAAAGTCAAAAAGGTACTTGATGCAATCATGACTCGATCATATATACTCTTGATAGTAAATACAAAAAAATAAATTTAGAAATACACGTACCATGGGGCTATCACTGTGAATTGAGATTCCTTTGATTGTACCATGGCGAACTGGTCTCACGACATCGTGAGACACCACCCTCTATCAAATAAACCATGTAAATTAAAAATGAGTATGCACAAGTGACAAATATACATATGCATTAATAATCTAAAATACTTAATTACCTTCCCCTTGTCAACGCACGACACCTAAACCCCCTCACATTCCCCCCACTAGAAACTGGTGAAACCTACATCAGTATGTAATAAGATGATCATAGAAATTAGAAAACACATGTATATACTATTATAAAAAGGAAACCAATAAGTATATTAAAATGTATGTATCGTGGAAGTGTCAAAGACAAATGAAATGGACGAAAGCATGGACCCCTCCACCTGTGCCATCTCCTCCTCTGTCATCAACTGAACATAAATGGAACACATAAAAATATATAAGTGGGAAATAATTATAAGTATTCTACTAAAAATACAACGTTTAAAATTAAATAAAATGTGTCAAGTTAATTGTTTATTCTTACTATAATAGTAGGAGTCTATGGATTTGCATGGCCCTCCTCATCTCTCGTGTGATCCACATCTACATGAGGTGCTTCAGTACTTGTAGTGTCATGTGTTGTATCATCCACCTTGAAGACGTAGTCATATGCATCATTATCATTTAGGGGACCCAAGCAAAAACTCTTGCACATAATGCAAGTGTGGGGCACATAAACATGTAAGCTCATGGAGGATGTGGAAGGGCCAAAATAATCAGCACGAGGAGGCAAAAATTTTGCACTCTGCCTAACCAGTAGATCACTCAAGGTGTGAATGGATCTAATAGTTTGTGAGCCGACTGATAACCTTATGGCAAGAAATATTGTCAATTAGTGCCAAAACACTTAGTCATCATAGTGTTGACCAAGTCAACAATGTAACATGAGTAGTTACTTTGTAACCCGAGTAGTGGCAGTGTCGACTGAGCAGATAGTGGTACAATCAGTATTACCTGAGTGATCAGAGTAGCCCGAGTACACAGAGTAGCCCAAGTGACAAAGTGTAGTATGTTGCCCGAGTGACAACATAATGCTCGAGTGCCAGTATATTGCTAGAATAAATTACTAGACCCGAGTGATAGTTTTGGGCCGACTTAGCTTATATTGTTAAATGTTAATTTATTTTATGAAATCCGACTTACAGTTGCATTTGGTTTGGATGGTATAAATATAAAGTATTTTTCTTATCCAAAAATTAAGTATGTGAATAGATGTGTAAGAGCATGTATGCGAATACGAAGAGACAAATCATTTAAAAGGCTACAACAGTGTAAGGAGCAACAAAGACTCATCCATCACAATCATGTGATTAGTTTCTATCATTGGATCTTATTTAGAAAATTAGAGTTGCATTGAAGATCATCTACTGGTTCATCCTAATAGGTGCATCAGCAAAATTCTCTAACAAGGTGGACCTAATAGTCCTTTATAAATATCCTAACAATGTTGCATTACTTAATTGTATTGTATTAAATCCTTTAACAAGGAGGACCTAACAGTCCTTATTGATCCTAACAGGGAAGGCCATCAGAAGTGATCAATTGTAAGCTTTAACATGCTAAATTTATACCACAGTAATAAATCTTGTGGGTACCATCCCCACCCCAGTTTTACTTTCTGTTTGGAAGGTTTCTAGGTAACCAAATATTGTGTCAACTATTGTGGATATTTTATTTCTTTTCATTTCATGCATGCAATTAGATTAGATAATCTAATATTGGATTAAAAGTATTAAGTTTTATTGGTTCCTGATTCACCCCCCCTCAATCACATTGACTCAACATATTTCCAACAATTGGTATCAAAGCATAAGGTTCTCTTTATACAAGTTTAACAACTTGAGCAAAGATCAGAGGCAATGGAAATATATAGACTAGAGAAAGCCATTGAAAATGAAAATATAGATCTACAAGTGGCCATCGATCAGATCAAGAAACTCAAGGAGGAACTCTTTCTTTCCCTGAAGAGAAGAAAAGATTTAGCAGTACAGATGAATGAAAAAAGTTACATAGAAGAAAGAATTGATGACTTATGCAAAGAAAGAAGTTCAGAAGAAGTAGATGCATCAATTGAAGACCTACTTGCAAATAATCTCAATTTACATGAAGAAGTCAGAAAATTGAAAAGAGAACAAGAAATTCATTTAGTCAGAATATGTGAAGTCATAGAACAAAAGAGTCAAGCAGAAAATGATAGAGAAATGGCACAAGAAGATAAAAGATTGTTGAGTACAAGATTAGAAGAAAAAGAAAAAGAAATCTATCATTTATCACTTCAGAAAGAAGATATGATAAATAAACTCAATAATGTAAATAAAAAAAGTTATCAATCTGAGAACAGAAAATGAAAGATTGCAGAATGATCTCAATACTGAAAAATAGACCAATGAGAGTATGATGAATTCACAAGGAAGCATGGATCAATTGACAAAGAAAAATCAACTTAGACATCATGGACATAATAGATTAGGCTATACTGAACAAGGTGAATCCTCACAGCAAGGAACTCAAAAGAATAGCAAACCTACTTGTAATCATTGTGGCAAGTTAGGGCACACAACAAACAAGTGTTGGAGAAATGGAAAATCAAATTTTAATGGTAAATGCTATAGAAATATGCAAAAAACATGGACATAGGGAAGGTGAATGCACTGAGAAACCTAAGTTTGAAGGAAAATGTTTCAATTATAAAAAACAAGGTCACAAATCCTCTGAGTGTAGAACTAAGAAATGGAACCCTGATGAACAACTAGCTAAAGCAATTTTTGGTTGGGATTACAACACATGGAGCAAATGTTGTCACTATGGTGAATATAGGCATATTGGTACAAATTGTGTAAAGACTCACCTCAGAAAAAGGAATCCTACTAAGAGATGTTATGCATGTAAACAAATCAGTTATCTAAGCAAGATTGCATGAATAGATAAAAATCAAGGATACTAGTTTTGAGAAAGGCAAAGCAAAATTTTATGAAATCAGAACTCAGATGAATCAACAGTGGGTAAGGAAATCTCCTGAGAGTTCAGATCAAAACAATGAAGGATCGAATGGCACCCAAAGCAGTGAATTGGGTGGATCTACCATCTCTGAATAAACATGCAAGGAGAGTACTAGAACTATGCATACAAGACATCCTACATAAGTTCCAAACATGATAGTAAGTCCAAATCAACTATTGATGCGCTAGGACATATTTTTAGTTTTAACCAAGTCAGGATCTCAGTAACACCCGAGTGGCACGGGCTTAACTAAGTTAAGTTGGGTTGTATGGTTTTGAGGATATTGAAGTTAGTGTTCACCGAGCTATGTCAGCTACCATGTATGGAGCATTTAATGAAAAATCAAAAGTAAAATCTCTTA
This sequence comes from Thuja plicata, assembly GCA_018584345.1. Taxonomy (NCBI): domain Eukaryota; kingdom Viridiplantae; phylum Streptophyta; class Pinopsida; order Cupressales; family Cupressaceae; genus Thuja; species Thuja plicata. The sequence continues at coordinate 1,397,140 of MU223785.1, read as the reverse complement.
TAAAAGATGAATTACAAGTGTTATTATTTACAAAGCTTTTAGTTTGCAGAGTGATATAGTGCCTCAAGTGATTCAGAGTGAATTTGTATTCAAAAGTTGTAAGTTGCAAAGAGTTATCAAATCTCTGAGTATAATGGAATCCACATCTAGCAGCAAGGTTAAGAAAGGATCTGAGATATTGGTTAGGAATGCAATCTACGATCCTCCTAAGTTTAAGATTCATCCAATAGTTGAAAAAGAGATAGACCTGATGGGAACTCATTCCCTAATTCCTCCAAGGGTGTTATTGATTAATGACATCCAAGCCTTCTATCATTGCAAAATTCAACAGCTCGGAACATTGGAAATGAAGAGTGCTTATGATAAACTCTATGATGTTGGAAGTCTGAAACCAGAGCATAAACATCTAGAAGTCAAGGGTTTGACTCACATCATGCATATGCCACAAAATTTCTAGTTTAAGTGGATTAGGTTCATTCTGATCTGTGTTCATGACATGCAGCTATTGTTGGAGCAACCTGTGAAAATCACAAAGACAATGAAACACCATGTTACAGGGTATCCTCAAAGCTACCAAAATCCTACCTCGAGATGCCCTAGCTGAGAAGACTCTTTCCAAGTGGGATGGAAGAGGCATGAGACTTAATGGAGTAAAAAACATGGAATTAAAGTTTGGGATTCATGTTATTGCTCACAAAATCTACAGCTCTAGCAGACCTAACAATGTACCATGTGAGGCCATGGACTTGGCATTCAAGGTGGTCAAGAAAAACCTCTCATTTGATCTTGCCGAGTTGCAGCTCATCCAATTGAGAAAGAACATGGAGAGCATCTAGACATCTAAGACCAATCCATATAAGTTTGGCTCACTTCTGGTCTGCATATTCTTTTAGATTTAGATGTTTTTCCCTTCCAAAGGCACAATTGTTTGGAAGAAGGACAAACCAATAATATATTAGATAAATGAGTTTATAGCTGAGTTAGGAGATAATTTTGAGAGCATCATGGATGCATATTTTGAGGAATTCAGACAAAAGATGCAGAATAGGTATAGAATTCCTAAACAATTGGTTGAAGATCATAAGGATGGTGTTTGTTTCCTAGTTGACTGTGATAAAGTATATATTCAAGTAGTCAGACCTAGGGTAGCATGGGTGAAACCTCTTGCATATGAGGTTAACATAGATTAGACAAAGAAAATCATTAAAGCTCTTTTGAATGAGCCTATTGACCCCAAAGCACCTTACTTTGGTACATATGAAGAAGCAAAAAGTAGAATTTCAATAGAGATTGAGATTTCTAAAATTCTGAAAAGAGGAAAGAAAAGGATGGAACAGTTTGGAAAGAAGCATGGAAAGAATTCTCCTTCTATCTCAGTAAGCCAAGGAGATGAAATCAAGATAGAAGATGATATATCTGAAAAGGAAGAGTTAGAAGTAGATCCTCTTAAGAAGAAAAAGAGCCTAATTCTCAAGAAAACACCTAAGGCCCCTACCCCTGTCCTCACTACCAACAAACCAAGGAGATCAAGAAGGAAACTCATATTACCTAAGGAAGATGAAGAAGAGGAAATCACATTAAAGAATCCCCCACCTACCTTTGAGAAGAAAATTGAAGCGTTAAGAGAAGGTAGTGGTATGAGTTCTATGAAATCTCTGAATTATGCTTCCAGAATGAAGGATGAACAGAAGAAATTTGAGGAAGCAGTTGTGGAGAAGATGACTAGATGGAAGTATGATCCATCTAAATTGAAGAGTCATATGACTGAAGACCTATTCAAGGAAATATCTAGTCCCTGGAGAAATGTTGTCCAAAAATTAAAAGACATCAGAGAATAGACATTGAGGAAAGTCATGCCTACCATGAAAAATAAAGAGGTGAAAGAGGCAATGACTAGGTATGAAAGAAATCACACTCAAAGGTTCAGGTTCTTTCATGTATTGAATAAGAATATAGAGAATGTGGTGCATGAAACTAAAAGAATATGGAAGACAGTCTTATAAATCAAAGAAGAAGACAAGAGTGAAGTACCGAGTACAAAGTACAAGGAGAAGACTGATGATGCAGATCTACCTGAGGTAGAATCCATTGAAGCATCCGATGTAGAGTAGATAGCAGTAGAGGTAATGACATCTCTACCACAATCACCATTTCATGTCATCCTATCTCTGAGAAAAGACAAGTCTACTGAATCAACATCAAGACTAGTAGGAACCAAGCACTAGGATCCACCTACTACAGGGCCAAGCCTGACCAAGTTACAAAAGGTAACTGTGAACATTCCTTCAGTAAGCACATATGCTACATTTGATTCAAACCCTACAGTTGGTGAAAAAAATGTCAATGACCTATTCTAATTGAATACTGAGGAGAAAACAAAGGAAGGAAAGGAAGTAGATGACAGTGGAAAAGGTAAGGAAATTGTTCCTTCACCCAATCCTAAGGACAGTGGAAAAGGAAAAGAAATAATCACTGATGATATAGATCTTGAGAAAGAAATTGTGATTCCAAATTGGGATCTATCCAATCTTTCAGTAGAGTGAATGGAAACACTAGGGGAGCTATGGAAGAAAAGAGCCACACAACAGAAGCTCCGAGCAGAGAAGAAGAGGAATAGAGTGTTGTAAGACATCAAAGGTATATTCCTAGATGCACTAGAAGTAGAAGTAAATAAGAGTGATTCAATTATGGACCAACTTGTAGACATAGTCCACAAGTTTAATACAAATTTAAATGGTCAAGAAAAACTACGGCAAAAGGCAGAAAGAAAGTTTGAGAACAATGTCCTAGAGAATGTTGCAAGCAAGATTGCAATTGATCAAGTCAAGCTAAATTATCTCATTAGCTCTCTAGAGACTAAAGTAAATAATGTTGCTTCATTATTTATAAAGGTAAGTGATACTTAAAATTTCAAAATGGAAATCAAGACAAAGCTGACAAAGGTTGATACCAATCTAAAGGAAAGTGAAAATCAGTTGGCACTTAACCCTAGTTCAAGCTCAGTACATTTTGTAAAAATTAAGTATCTAACAGACATGCAGGCTGAATTATTAAGGGAAGAAGAAAGGACAAGAGAGTCTCTAACAACTATGCAGATCCAAATCCTTCCACACATGGATGTAATGTAGAAGCATATAGCTCATGCTAAGACTCTTATTCATGACAATAATTTCTCAGTTGCAGAAGCTATGATGGAGCTATCAGCAGAGTTATAGATAGAGTTACACATCCTAAAGGTGTTGCAAGGTAATTGGAACAATACTTTGTCTTAGATTAAAGGTACACAGTGATTTCCTATCCTATTTTGGTTTTACCATATAGATATATTTTGGCATTTGTGTCAAAAACAAGGGGGGAATGTAAATAGGATATAAGAAAGATGTATATAGGAATACATGTACAGAAGAGAAGTAGAGCAGTGATATATATATTTATATATA
>MU223785.1:1371579-1393592 GCA_018584345.1 Thuja plicata | reverse complement strand
GTAAGGAGGAGTTTTGACTCTGAGAAATTTTTTAACATGATAAGTGGTTCTTGTCACTAATGCCAAAGAGGGAGATTAATAACCTTATGGAAAGAAATATTGTCAATTAGTGCCAAAAAACTTAGTCATCACAGTGTTGACCGAGCCAACAGTGTAACTCGAGAAGTTACTATGTAGCCCGAGAAGTGGCAGTGTTGACCGAGCAGATAGTGGTAATCAATATTAATTGAGTGATCAGAGTAGCCTAAGTGATAGAGTGTAGTATATTTCCTGGGTGACACCATAATGCCCGAGTGCCAGTGTATTTCCATTATAGATTAGTGGACCCGAGTGACAGTTTTGGGCCGACTTAGGTTATATTGTTAAATGTTAATTTATCTTATGAAAGTTGACTTACAGTTGCATTTGGTTTGGATATGGTATAAATATAAAGTATTTTTCTTATCCAAAAAGTAAGTATGTGAATAGATGTGTAAGAGCATGTATGTGAATATGAAGAGACAAATTATTTAAAAGGCTACAACAGTATAAGGAACAACAGAGACTCATGCATCATAGTCAGGTGATTAGTTTATATCATTGGATCTTATTCGGTAAATCAGAGTTGTATTGAAGATCATCTATTGGTTCATCTTAACAGGTGCATCAGCAAAATCCTCTAACAAGGTGGACCTAATAGTCCTTTATAAATCTCCTAACAGAGTTGCATTACTTGATTTTATTGTATTAAATCCTTTAAAAAGGTGGAACTAACAATCCCTATTGCTCCTAACTGGGCAGGCCATTAGAAGTGGTTAATTGTAAGCTTTAACAGGATAAATTTATACTGTAATAATAAATCTTGTGGGTACCATCCCCACCCCAATTTTACTTTCTATTTGGAAGGTTTCTAGGTAACCAAATATTGTGTCAACTATTGTGGATGTTTTATTGCTTTTCATTTCATGCATACAATCAGATTAGATAATCTAATATTGGATTAAAAGGATTAAGTTTTATTGGTTCTTGATTCATCCCCCCCTCTCAGTCACATTGACTCAACATATTTCCAACACCGACCTCAAAAATAATATCAGGATGTTGTACTATAGGAGGGGGTGAAATATCGGGGGGGGGGGACATATGTGTAGGATTTCACCTGGTGTGTCCATGACCTATTCTGAGGAGTGCCTAAGCATATGCCCTGGTTCAGTCTCATGCTCCAATAGTTTACCTTGTGATTGAGCACAAAGTTAGCATACAATTTTCTTAAAAAATATAATGGGAGATCCAAATTATTGTAGGGTGGTTTGTCATAAACCATCCACCAGTGGTCCCAAAAGTGGTCACGTATTGCATCATTTGTGCACCATTTAATTGACAACTTGGGATTTTTAGGGTCCACTTTCAATCCCATTTTGGGATCCACAAAAAGGTTACATATGTAATTTTTAGTTATAGTTAGGTTCATAACTTGATCATAATCAAGCCCATTGTCAAACTCGGTGTGCATGGAATCACGCCAAAGAAGTGTAGCATTATGTTGCTCTTTAAGTTTCTCCATGTTTTCAATAATGGAGTTCAAGGTGGAAAACATGGTGTGCACTGTGGGGATATTGGCATATGTATTATGAAATCCTCTAATCCTATTTAGATTTTCTCCTATACTATCCTCTAAAGGTCAAGGGTTTAGGATTGATTGCTCTTCTAGAGGTGGGGGGTTGTTTTTAAGTGGTTGTGAGTTGTTTGGAGGTGGTTCCAGATTGTTTACAGGATCATTGGGAGGGTTTTGTGCTTGGTTTGAGTCCATTTCTAATTACAATAAAAATAAATATGCAATTATAATTAACTTAAAAAAATTATAAACAAAATCAATTAAACCCTAGTTTTTATTAAAAAAACTACCAATTTCAATCAAAAAAACATCGAATAATGAAAACAAATAAAAATTAAACGTATCTATTCAAATTGGTGACAAATTTGCAGTTGCAGTTAAGTATATCCTATTCTCTATCGGATATGAGATAACCTTGGTTGTGTTTCTCAATGTTTTCACAATGAAAATGGAGTAACGTAGCCTACGTGCTTAAATTAGTTTTACTAGAAAAAATCAGATATCCAATATTATTGGATATCCAATTTTATATCAGATATCCGATTAGGATTTTGGTTTGGATTTTGGTTTGGCCATGTGTACTAACACCCGGGCCTACTAAAAATTCAACACACTTTTTAGTGCATTTTTGGACGAGTGAAAAGAGGATTTTTTCACATCGTCAGTTTTTGGCATACCATGATCCTGCACATACCCACTAGAATTTTGATCTTAGGGGATTCTTCATTTGTATACAACCAATAATATAACTTGTCCTTAATGATCTATTTATGTATGTCTCTCCATGTTACGAAAACCATTGGTGGATAGACAAGTGTTAGTTGTTGCTTCCTCTGAAGAGGTTTCCTAGGTTTTCCATAAGAATGGGGTGAACCTGGTAGTTTTCCCACACAGAAGGTGTTTGCATAGGTAAATTCTCAACATCCTTTTCCTGAACTTCTACTTGGAGTTCTGATATAGGTTCTATAGTTGATCTAGCCAGGTCTGCATAGTTCATGTTTTGAGATGAGGTTCTAGTAGATGCCTCCTAATTTTTGGGTACTTGATTAGAAACAACTCCTCTAGCATTTGTACAATATATAAAAGGATATCTATCACCAAGCATGCTAGTTCCAACTCCATCATGAGGAAACTTTAGACACTAATGATAAGTGATGGTACAACCTGCATGGAATGGATCCATGGTCACCCCGGGAGCATATTATATTCCATCTCTAGATCCAGTACCTAGAATGCACTATCTTGCGTTGCTTGACCCATTCTGATTGAAAGGATTATTATGCCCCAGGAAGGACGCTCGTCATTATCATATGCTCTTGTTATGATCTTTTTTGTAACATCTACACAACTATCAGAGCAGCCCCATTCTTTTACCAATTTTAGTCTACAGATATTTAGACCTGCTCCACCATCTATTAAGACTCATTTGACCTTTTGGAGGTGGAAAAAGACTTAAAGATGTAAAGGATCATTGTGATATGGTTTATGGGCTGGGATGTCTTTCTCAGTGAATGTGACATGGTTTTCTATGGAAATATTTCCTACCATGGCTTGAAACTCATCAACATCTATGTCCTTCGGGATGGATGACTCTTGTAGGGATGTGTCTAAGGCCTCTCTATGATTTGGCGATATACAAAGAAGTTAAAAGATGGAAATTTTTTCTCAGGTCTTCTTCAAATGGTCTAATAGGTTATACTGACCTAATGGTGGGGTGGATGACTTATTTGGTATAACATTTTTTTTTAGGCTCCTTGGACTGTAATTTTAGAATGTTGGGTAGCAACAACACAATTGGTGCCTAGACCTTGGAGAATAATGGTGTTTATGGTCAAATTTGGATCTAGTTTGGCATAAGTGAAGTTTTCTTTATTATCATTTTCAGATGTCGATGCCTTACCTTTCCCATATCCATCAGTGGCTTTGTGAATATTTTATGGTATTGATTGGTGGTGCCTGAGTTTGCAATAACTTATATTTCACCACGGTCAATGAAACTTAGACAATGTGCTCAAGTTATATCCAATTAGATATTTTATATCACTTAGTTATGTGATAATCACAAAATCCATTGTTTTTCCAACATTGTTTTTTGCGACCCTCGTAATGCCTGATTTTGGGTAGAGTGACTAAATGAGATTATAGTAGCTTTACAAAAAATTTCTCAAGAAGTTATGCAAGAGGCATAAAGTCTCAATGCGGAGAGATGTTTCTTCTTTTAGTACTTTTTTGGTAGGCCTCATTAACTGCCTGAATTTCTTGGTTAGCATATTTAACCCTCTAGATAGTGTGTGATGGTTGGGTTTGTTGGGAAAGTTTGGTGGTGCTTGTATGTGCATGACTGGTTGAGATACCTTAGCGTTAACAACACCATCATTTGTCACATTCTTGTTTTTAGACCAGTATTTTTATTTCTCATAAGGTGTTGAATTACTTTTCTATTTCTTGATGACTCCCTTAAGGTGAGGGATCTTTCTTCTTTTCCCCGTTCCTTAACTAGCTTGTTAAGTTTTAGGATAGCTGCAAATGTAATACAACTCTATGTTGTATGTCATTTTCAAATGCAACAGTCTCTCTTTCATTTATATTGGGAATGAGGCTAGGAGAGACATGTCCCTTCATGGGACATGTCTATTCATTATTAATTATAAGAAAGGACATGCCTCATCCCATTAACTATAATTTAATCAATCTTATAATGTTTCATCAATCAATTATCAATTAAGAATAATATAATACTTTAATATTGAATATTAAATTTCATAGGATTAATAATAATATAACATATATATTATATTATTATTAATCAACATATAATATTATTTTAAACCTACTAGAGGGTTAAGACAAGGAGAAATATCCATAAGATGGTGAAAAAGGGGAAAAATATGGTATTCAACCATCCTCAGCTAGGCTCATTTTCTCTCATGAGAAATTTGTGGATGATACTCTTATCATGGAAGAGTCAACAATTAAAGAAGCCAAAAATCTGAAGAAAGGTATATCTATCTAAACTGAGGCTACTGGTTAGCTTGTCAATTAGATTAAGAGTTCCATCTTCTTCATTAATACTCTTGAAAAAAGACAAAAGAAAATGTCTACTATTCTTGGTTGTACCATTGGTAAACTCCCCTCATCTTACTTGGGATTTCCCCTTTGCTCCAATCCTCCAGAAATTTTTTGGCACACTCTAATAGATAGATACAACAATAAATTTGCTGGCTGGAAAGGGGCGCTTCTCAATAATGCTGGAAAACTCCAATTACTAAAATCTACCCTCTAGAACCTCCCTGTTTATGCAATGAGATTATTTAAAATTCCCCATAAAATTGCTAATGAAATTGAAATTTTTTAGAAAAGATTCCTCTGGTCTAGGGTTGAGGAAAAGAAAAGAATGAGCATTGTATCTAGGGAAAAAGTTTGTAAGCCTAAAAAGCTGGGAGGTCTTGAGCTACGGACTATTAAAAAAGTTAATAAAGCCCTCATGGTTAAACAGTTGTGGAGGATTTATGGAGATCAAAAAGAGTGGAATTCTATCATTAAGAGTAAGTATCTCTTTCTTAATAATTCCTTGGAGGACTTTATAGGGGAAGACAACAACACTAATGGTTCCTTCATTTGGAATAGTATAAAATCTACGAAAGACATGATTGTGAAAGGTAAAAGATGGAAGCTGGGAGATGGTTGCAGAATTGATTTTTGGGATGATGAATGGATCCACTATGTGCCTCTATCAACCAATCAAGAGTGGAAGCAAATTATTGAAATAAGCAAAGATTCTATTGGCACAAAAGTTACTGATTACTGGCAAGATAACAAATGGAAGAATTTGGGAGAAATTGATGTTGGTCTCATTTCCCTCCAGCATGAGCTTCAGACTTGGTACATAAAAGATAATATTCAAGATTTAGTTGTGTGGAATCCTATTTTTGATGGCAAGTACACTGTGGCCTCTATTGTTAATATTCTTTCTGATAGAGAGGAAATGCCTCCTTTCTCTTTTGTTTGGTATAAAAATCTCATACCTAAAATCAACTTCTTCTATTGGCTCTTAATTCAAAATAAACCTATGACTCTTGATAACCTCTCTAGGAGGGGTATAAACATTGTCAATAGATGTATTCTTTGCTTTGAAAACACTGAATCCTGTGATCATATCATGCTCCACTTCCCTTTCACTCTTAGAGTTTGGGATATCATCTTTAGAAAATGGCATATTTGTTGGTGTTTTCCTTTTTTTTGGCAAGATTTTGTTGCTCAATGGAGTTACCCGCCTCAAAACTTTATTGATAAAGACCTTTGGTTCATTATCCCTCCTCATGTGTGCTGGAGAATTTGGAAAGAGCGTAACAACATAATTTTCAGAGAAAAGAAAGCTTCTCCTGAAGTGGTAGGCAATCAGATTTGTAGGGCGCGGGAAGAAAACTTCTCATTATTTAAACCTGAGGCTAAATTAGGTAAGAGGGATAGTGACAGTAACGACAATCATATCAATCAGAGATCTTTGGAAATTTGGACTTCACCCCCAGAAGGTTGGGTTAAAGCTAACTTCGATGGGGCCGTGAAGGGCAACCTGAGAACTACTGGAGGAGGTGGATTAATAAGAGACCAGAATGGTAATTGTGTTGGTGCGATTGCCTCTCAATTGGGCATTCAATCTAACCATAGGGCCGAAGCCATGGCAGCTCTCAACATTATTTTGCTGGCAAAGGAACTGGGCTATGAGAAAGTCTGGCTGGAGGGTGACTCCTTAAATATTATTAATAATATTAGAGGCAAGAGTAAGGAATCATGGACTATAGAAAATATAATTACAAAGATAATTAATGTGGCTTTGAATTTTACCTCCTTTTATGTCTCTCATAGTTTTCAGGAAATGAATCAAGTGGCTGATTGTCTATCCAATATTGGAGTAAAGAAAGATGTCACATGCAAGTTGCATGGGAACGAAAAAATTAATAATGAGGTGGAATTATTAATCAATTATGATAGACTTAATCATAAGGCAGGTGAGGTCATTTGTATTAATCATTCTGATTAATGATGATCTAATTAGGGGTATGGCGATGACGTCGAGCAATGAGAAGCATAAAAATAATGATGATCACTTAAGATGTAATTTTTTTGGGACATCATTAAGTACTCTGTGATTGTGAAAATCTATTTTCATTTTGAGCTGAAAACTAGTATGAAACAGAACAGTGAGAGAGTCTGAATTACAGAGGAAGAAGATATGGGTGGAGATTTGAAGAGAGAAGAACATGCGGAGTGTAAATGGAGGGAAGAAAAAGAGGTGTGGAGAAAGCTTAATAAGGGTTAATGTTTATAGATATTTGAATTGTCTCAATGGAAACAACAAGGAGGTGACGAAAGCTTTTGTTAATGGCTGGGAGAATGACACTGCGAACATTTTGGGAAAATCTATCAAGCTCACTCTAGACCGTCTTGCAGAAATAAAGGGTCTTCCATTGGAGGGGATGCATTTTCTGAAACAAAAAAAAAGAGGGCAACAAAGGTTATAAAAAATTCCCTACGACAGATGAAGAAAGGGCAATGCTTGTGAAGGGTGATCTGGATTATGTCAACCTGTCAAATATCAAGCGCATTTGGGCATTCGTGATCCAGGCTATCATGGAGTACTTCACATTGGACGACAAGTATTCTAAGGTTTACAATTATCATTTTGTTCTGGTAAACCACTTCCATCATAACATTAGGGTTTTCTTTCCCTTTTATCTCTTAAGTTTTCTCAACCAGGGCATCAGTGACCATATGAGTAAGTCTTCCCCTATTTTACATGAGGGATTAATACTGTTGATAACATACTGTGTCAAAAATCATATCCCCGACCCCATTTCCAAAAGTATTGTGAATGTTAAGAGGAAAAGTCAGGAGGTGTCTAAGGGTAAGAGTCCTAGTAAGGAAAAAGCTAAAAATATCCGTAGAGGCCCTGTTGTTGTGGATATATCTCTGTCTATTTATGATGATATTAAGGGGATGAAAATTGATGATGAAAAATATATTGAGTCATCTGAGGATGAGGGTTTTACTGGGAAGTCGGGAAAAATTGAGGACATGAAGACTACCACCAATGTGTCTCTAGGTGGGAAAGATGATATAGTGGAGACCCATAATTCGGAGAACAAAATATTGGATGAAATTACTATAGAAATTGACAATATTATTGATACCCATATTGAAGAACACACTGCTAAAAATTATGGTGATGAGGAACAGAACCAGGAAACTCTGGATTCTCAGAGGGAGTTGGGGGACATTAATACCCACAATGAAGACCACACTGTCAATAATGAAGGTGGGGAAGACCAGACTCATGACTTTCCATATTACCAGAGGGAAACATGGGATATGGAAGAAACTAAGATTGAAAAAGGCACCACAGAGAACAATGAGGAGGATATTGTCCTTGATAAGGAAACTGACAAAACTGAGAAAGATTACAATGAGAATGAGAAGGTTGACTACAACCATGATACCTCAAAAGGTGACCTTGAAGATAAGGATGTCCATAATAGGAGGAGCCTTGAGGATGACCTCTGTGAGAGAGAGGTCAATGTAAAAAGGGTGGCTACTATTTGTTTCCTTCAAATGGCCAAAAATAAAACAGAGAACAACTACAATATGGATAAGTGGATTCATGATGATATAAAGGAGATCAAAGATAATTATAAGAATCTAGAAGACAGGAACGCGTTGTTGGAGGAAATTGTTGACAAAATTCACAATGATGCTACCATGTACCAGTAGGGGAAATATGTTTTCGATAAGGTAAACAATATGGATACCTAGATAAGCACTATGGTGGACAACAAGCTCAAAAATATTAATGACAAGGTTAACAACAACAAGGATCTTATCAAAAATCTTACTACTATTAGCAAAATGGGTATGAAAAATTCTTTGGATAATCTAAAATCTTTATATACCCTTCTGGAAGGTAATGATAGTGATAAGGCAAAGCAGGAGGTAGATAGTCCTCAGGAAATTTGTATTTCAGGCCCTGGCACTAGGAATCTCTCCAGCACTAAAAAGAAAGCCCAAGTCCAGACCAAAGATATCAATAAGTTACGGGACTTGATCTAGAGCATGGAGCTATAGATGGTTGAAGCTCATATGCTAGAGGATTAGTTGGAAGCTATTTAGCTTCAGTGCTGGAACATTTTGGTTTGCTGGATTTTTTTTTATATCTTTCTACTGGAAGCTTTTTATAGTTAGCTATTTTGATTCTTTGTAATGTTATTTTCTGTTAAATCTGGGGTTTAACCCTCTTTTGGTCTTTTGTCATATGTGACAGTTTGTTGTTACCTTCATCCTTTGTTGTCTGTCTTTCTGGTGCTATGTAAAGGGTTTCAAGGACCCTTCAAAACCTGTTGTTACCTTAGTCAAAAACATATATTATATATATTATAATGATCATACTACTGAAGCTATAAACATTAACACTCCCTCTTAGCTAGAGAGGATGATCAAACAAAATGTGTAGTGGTCTCTTGTGTCAACACTTATGACCCTCACCATAGCTATACAAAACATCAAAACTCCCTCTTAGCTAGGGAGGATAAATCAATCCAATGTCAACACTTATATGATACTTGACAACATCAATCATACAATGTAAGCAATAAAAGCATCATCCTAATGATGTAATCAATAGAAACATAGTCTCAAGATGTGGATTGCCTCCATCGAAGATTCTGTCTAAAATCTCTTGGGTGGATTGCCTCCATCAGCGATTCTATCCACAAGGTGGATTGCCTCCATCAATGATTATATCCACAAGATCTCATGTGGATTACCTCCATTGGAGATTCTATCCACAAAATCATGAGCTTTAGACTGGATTTCCTCCATCGGCAATTCTATCCACAAGCTCTCGCATGGATTGCCTCCATCGAAGATTCTATCCACAATCTCTCATGTGGATTGCTTCCATCAGTGATTCTATCCACAAACTCATGAGCTTTAGAGTGATTTCCTCCATCGGTGATTCTATCCATAAGATCTCATGTGGATTTCCTCCATTGACGATTCTATCCACAAACTCACAAGCTTTAGAGTGGATTTCCTCCATCGGCGATTCTATCCACAAGCTCTCATGTGAATTTCCTCCATCGGCAATTCTATCCACAAAATCATGAGGTTTAGAGTGGATTGCCTCCATCGGCGATTCTATCCACAAGTTCCTAGGCGAATTGCCTCAATCGGTGATTATATCCATAAGCTATCGTGTGGATTGCCTCCATTGGAGATTCTATCCACAAACTCATGAGATTTAATATGGATTTCCTCAATCGGTGATTCTATCCATAAGTTCCCAGGTGGATTGCCTCAATCAGTGATTCTATCCACAAGCTCTTGTATGTATTGCCTCCATCAGAGATTCTATCAAAAAACTCATGAGCTTTAATGTGGATTGCCTCAATTGGAAATTTTATCCACAATTTCTATCTATTATGATATTTTTTAGCCATCACAAGATGTCTATCACAATAGAAGGTCAAGTTATTGTAAGATCACCACCTTTCAATAACTCTTACAAATACAAGTGATAATCATTTGGAATTCATTAGTTCTTCATGATGTACACAGGGGGCATGCCCATTAAAAATATGGAGTCACACACATGACATCCATCATGCCTCAACACAGAGGGTGAAAACAAGGGATTTCACCTCGAACTTCTCTCATAGAGAATAACTCATTAAGAAGATATTAATTTTTTGATCATCAAAGATTGCTTAAGATAAACTATCAGACTCCCTCTAAGTTTGATATCAATCTTCTTAGCTCCTCATCTAGAGTTACCTCTGAATATTCAGACTCCCTCTGAAAACAATTTCTTGTGCTTCAGTCCTGAAAGTATGTCAGAGAGAGATTACAAATAGCTTATAAACTAAACTATCTCATAGGGAAATACCAAAGATAGAAGCATACAAGATTTTACTAGCCAATATTATAGCATAAATTTCAAACTCAATAATTCATGTGCATTAATAAAAAATGGAATACTTATCTTAAGTTTCAAATATTTCCTTTTATAAGGTGAAACCATATAGGAAATATCAACTCTCATCAAATTTTGAAGTTGTTTGTGGAGGACACGCTGCAGGAGGTCATAATGTTATTCGTGCTATCCATGTCGATGACCTTCATGTAGAGCGACAACCTAGAGTAGAAAATCACCATTTTCTCATTCTCCACTAAGGATGGTTCAAATGGAAATGTAACATTGGTTATTATTCCCCCCACAATGTACAATTCCACTCTTATATCGTTGAACAATATTCATGTATTCTTGTTAAATGACTTGATTGTTCCAAGAGAGTTGGAACTCTATAATTAATTTTTTTTTTTTATATAAAGAGACACTTCCTTGAATACATTCATCTTTGTTAATTCTTGACCACAATAATAACAAGTTAATATATCTCTTTAATGAAAGTCACTTTCAATAATTTCACATAGACCCGTACATAGTCTGGCATATCTTTTGAAGCCCATATTAGCTCTCCAATCGCTCTAGTGGGATTCTTCAAAATTTGTTTTTCTCCAACATATCTAAAATTCAGAATAATCCAACAGTGGATTTGTGAGATATGGTCCCTTTACTGAGACTGTATTTACTAGGATAGTCACATATTCACCATCAACAAACTACTCACTTTCATTTGTAGTCTGGCTCTGATACCATGTTAAGTTTTATTATAGCTGCAAATGTAATAGAACTCTATGCTGTATGTATTTTTCAAATGCAACAATCTCTCTTTCATATATATTGGGAATGAGGCTAGGAGAGACATGTCCCTTCATGGGACATGTCTATTCATTATTAGTTATAAGAAAGGACATGCCTCTTCCCATTAACTATAATTTAATCAATCTTATAATGTTTCATCAATAAATTATTAATTAAGAATAATATAATAATTTAATATTGAATATTAAATTTCATAGGATTAATAATAATATAATATTTTTATTATATTATTATTAATCAACATATATTATATGTATTCTAATGATCATACGACTGAAGCTATAAACATTAATATAGATCTTCAAAGGTCTCAATTTGTTGGGAATTTAATCCACACATCATGTCTAGTTGACAATTTTTTATGAACATATGGATCTTTTCTTTCATGGGTACATGGAAAGATGCCTTGGAGGAAATATTTCTCCACAATTGTAAGAAAAAGGAAAATTTCTCACCGCTCTTCTTCTTGGTAGTGTAGAGATCCATTAATGTTAACACTATCATATTTCCACAATCCATATCATTGTATTTTTCTATTCTGAGTTTGATTGTGGAACAATTTTTAGCATCAACATTTTTTCTCACACTACATGATCTATCATCAATGTTTCCTTTTCTCTCTTGCATCCTAATGATGGATCATGTAGTGTGATCCAGAATGTCAATGCTAAAAACTATTACACAATCAAACCCATAAAATAAAAATACAATCCATTAATGTTATCTCCATGATGATGTTGTGTGAAGAATGAGATATGAAATTTTTAGCTAGTTCATTGCATGATTGTATCCCAGGATGAATTCTGGAAAACCACTCCATGACTGACCCACCAAGACTACATGGAAAAAGTCTCATCGGGTATGTGTCATCATATGCAAATTTTGTGTAGGTTGTGAAACATTCTCGTATATGGTCTTGTAGATCACCATTTTCCTTGTATTTATCAAATTTAGGCATCTCAAAATTGCATGGAAAAGGTGGCATGTGTAGTATCATATCGAATGGATAAGGACTAAGGTTAGTTGTAGTATAAGACCTTTCAGGATCACCTATTTGCAAGTTTATGACCTATTTTTTGAGGGTTAGAATTCATTGAGAAAGGCCTTTGTTGGGGGTCAGTATAGATGGAACTATGTTAGGATAAAAAAATATTGTCCCGCTATTATAAGATGGTTCCTAATTGTATGAGGGTTTGTAGCTAGTATTCGTATATGTTGTATGCACATATTGTGGAACATATTGAGACTATGGATCATACTGAGGTTGGAGAACATGCAGAGGCTTTGGAAAATAATGAGGTTGTGTAATATACCGAGGTGATGAAATGTACGAAGGATGTTGAATATGCTGGGGTGGTGGAATGTATGGATGTGGTAGAGTATGATGGGGTGGTGGAATGTATAGAGGCTATTTTTTATGCTAGGGCAATGTTGTAGGATTGGAAGTTCTAGGAATTGTTACTTCATAGTGTTTCAAGAAGGAAGAAAGAATCCTTGAATAGTTGGGGTTGACGGGAGGTGGTTGTTGAGGTTCCCCTTAATTTATTTGGGGGATTCCTAGATTGGAAGGAACAAATATTTGGAGATTATTGGTAGGCTATTATCAAGGTGCCCCTAGATTGACTTTGGGGACTTCTTGGTTGGTTGGGATTCTTGTTTGAAGATGGCTAGGGTTATGACATTGGGGATCCATATTGGAAGTACCCATTGGATGGGTTGAGGACATTATGGAAGGTGATGTTGTGGTGATAGGTACGCTAGATGTGGGAGAAAAACTAGAAAATGGAGGATTTTTGTATTGAGTTCCTAGTATAGTGGAGGACGTGGTCACTTGGGATGCACATTGAGTGGTTTTTTTGGAAGGTAGGGGTGGAAGTGATCAGAAGAGGTGTCGGGGAAGAAATACAAGGTGATGATACAAGAGTGGCCTCTATTATTTTGGAGGTGTCAAATCCAGTGGGTATTTTGACACCATTTTTTATAAGCATTTACAAGTATGTGTCTAGATCAATTGCTAATCTCGATCCCACGATAGTCATTACCCCAGGTTTTGCAAAGGCATCATTGGTTTCTTAGCTTTTATTGCAATTATCTTTAATGTTGTCAAATGAGAAGTCATCTTCTGGTGTAGGTAAAGGAGGTAATTGTGGGATGTCAACTCGTGTTTTCTTGTGACATTGTATGGTCTTTGGATTGTTCAAATCCAATCTTAGGATCCTCTGAATAGGAAAATCAAGATAGTTGTTAGGATCATGTCTCAATTTTGTGTTGGGTTCCATTTTTTTTCTCTTTTTGGATCTTGAGAATGACATATGAAATGGATAAATGTAACCTAGGAAAGATGAAAACAACTAGACTCTATTTTTTGGATTTTCTAAGATTCTGAAATGCACTGACAATAAGGGAAACTTTTTTTTTTGGATTTTTTATTTTAGGATGCTAATGCAATCTATGACTAGAATGATACCTAAGGTCTAGGTAATATTCCCTAAGATAAATCCTATAAACTTCAAAGTTAAATTGTCTAAAGAAATACCTGAGTGATTTTGTGGACTATCTTGACTTCAAAAAGGTAGGACAAAATGACTGATACTGGAAATGAGGTATGTCTAAGAAAAATGTTAACTAGAATGATAGGTGCCTAAGCCAAGGAAATATATGATAACTAGATTATTAGAAAGCTAAGATAAAATTCAAGACCACTACTAGAATGTCCTAAGAAAATACACCCTCTAATTTGGTGATTGAATCTGAAAGGCGTAATACTTAACCTTAAGGAAATGCAATATATTTTTTTGGGATTTTTTGGATTTTTTTGGACTAAAATGATGACTATACAAAAATAAAATGACTATGAAAGGTTCTAAGGTAGGGATGATACTAAAATGTATAATATGAGCCTCTAATATGTAAGGGTATGTCGATCACAAAATTTCAAGATAAGAGACAAATGGAATGTTTAGGATCTGTGTGGTGATTCTATTTGCTTCTCTAATAGGACACTGATAGGAAAATATTGATTCCATTTCTTTGTGTAGGACAATATTGTAGGACCAATTTTGGAGATGTGTACAAACTCAACAATCACACACTTAGTACAAATATAGGATTGACTAAAAAAAAAAAATGATCAGTGTATGTTCAAAAAATTTCTCAAGTTGCAAGTTTTCACACGGTCAGTCACAATGAAAAGAAGAAATAATCAGTCGATTAATCTATGGTCAAATTGGCTTCACTTGTAATATTATAAGCCCATTGATTTTTATGTCTCTTAGCTCACACAACCATTGTCAAACTACTAGGACATGAAGGTCCACGTTGTAGGTCCCCATATTTTAGCCTTTTCAAGGTATTATTGTCGTGCAACTGAATATCTCTTCAATAACATAATATAACATGGGACACACATGATGATAATCTAATGTGGGGATATTTTTCCCTCCCATTGCACTATAATAAGAAAATGATTCAGACGAATTGATAAAAATAAATAAAATGATTCAGTGGTGAACCGGTCAATCTCTAATTAATAGGGTTGTAGTCAAATTTATGGTATCTACCCAATAATTTTGTACGTGTGTTAGACACTTAAGTCTCTAGTGAACCATGTCGGCTCCTTAGACACGTAGACCCGATCCAAACTATCATCAACTGATGCAGTAAAGGATGGAGGGAACTCAAAGAGATATGTCCACACCTTGTGGTGGTACCCTAAATTTTGAGAACTTAGAAGTCCCAGTCCATTATCAAGAAGCAATTTTCTCCATACTAAAAAATCAAAGGAAGGAAGCTTTATGACACAAATAAATAGAACTAACTAATTGAAGCCTTCAAAAAATCCTGTAATTTCAACCTGCTACAAAGATGATGCTGATAGAGGCTGACGATGATCTAATTTTAAAAATCTAAAAACGACCCAGTTTGGGAAATCAAATTCCCTATCTCCAGTAGAAATATTAGTTTTTTACAAGGTGTTTTAGATTTTTGGCCAAAGCCAAATCCGAAAGTTAGGTAGTTATTTTTTAGTTAATTTATTGTTTTTTCAAAATAATTTGTAATAAGGGTTGTGTCTTTTCACCCTAAAGAGGTGTGAAAGATACTCAAACTCATATATATACATAATGTAAAATGTAAAGAAACAAGACAATACAATATAATTAAAGTTCACATATTTGGATAGTTTTGAATCAACAACTATAACATGGACCTGGATGTACTATTTTTTAAAAATCAATAAAGATAATTTCTTTTTACTCATATATGCAATTGTTTCATTAATCATTTTACAATTATTCCCTCAGATAAACCAATAGAACTTCTTCAAAGTGATAGTTTGATGTGGATGCTTCCTGATTTGATTCATAGTCTATATTTTCAATTGGTTTTCTCATTTTGCACAGTTAAATTATGTTGATTGAGGCCTCAATAAATTGGTTTGTCATTTGAGAAGTAGTATCCTTTTGAAATATCTTTGAACTTTTTTCAAGGTTGCATGTTCATTTCATAACACCTTTGAAGTGATAAGTTTTCTTGTAAAACTATCTTTGAGGTTGAACATAAGATTTGAATAATCTTGACTCTATATCCCATGATAGAATAAGGCACTGGTCTAATCATTATTTGGATTATAGTTATTTAGTTCATTGTTATAGTTTTTTGATATCTTGTCTATCTATTCATTTCAATTTACATACACATTTACTAAACGTTCTTTCAATTACTTAAAGTATTTCAGTTTACAGTTCATGATATATTGCTTTCAGTTAGATTTATTTCAAGTGCCTTTCCATACTTGAGAAAGAAGGTTGAAGGGTTACTTATCTACTATAAAAAGCCTTTTAAATTGAAGGATAAGTCAAGGTACAAGCCTACCAGCCTTGGTTTTGCAGAGCCATAATTACAGAAGTTCCAACCTTGCCTTGGTTGTGACTTGTTATTTGGTCAAATCACTCGGGTTTCCAAGAATTGGATTGACAAGTCCATAAGAAATCCAATCTATTGATTTGAGCACCAATAGATTGGCGACTATGTTGGGGAGTTCTTCAAAAGAACATTTTTTTATTTTTCCTAGAATCTCTGGTGATATATTTGAGACTCTACTAAGAGAAAAGAACTCAAAAGATAGTAAGTATTTTACTTCTGATAAGAAGGTCGCGACTCTATTGAACAAAGCATTTCAGTTAGTGACTCTACTGAGGGAGAAGACTCAGAAGGAGATGGTGGATTGTTTTTTCAAATGTGTCCATCATTTCAAAGAAAGACTTTTATTCCAGATGGTATCAAGCCATTGGATCTTAGGAGATTTCAATGCATCCCAAATAAGTTATCCCCTAAAATTTCACAACTTCTACCAAAGTTTCATGGAGAATGGGATGAATCAACAGTATAACACTTGGATGCATTTTATACATTCATAGAAGATTATGAGGTTTCTACAGAGGATCATGTGACAAGGCTATTTTTCAGGATGTTGAAAGATAATTCTAGACAAGTATATGAATCACTACCCACACAATGTATCTCATCATGGAGACAGTTTGAGCAATGGTTTCTTTATACATTTCACAGTGCCAGTGGTGAAGAAGACAATATGTGCTATGAACGGTATGAAGACCAAAGTTGCAGTATGGAAGAAGATCCAAATTACATTGTGGAAGAAGAATTGTACATGTCCCATTTGCATACATTATTCAATTTGGAAAGATATGAAGGAGAATATACAATACATTTGCTCATGAGAATGATAAGGATTTATGGGAAAATAACTTCAGATATTAGGCATTTTGGAAGGAAATTAATGGATAAACTTTGTGAGTTGGGAATCTACCATGATTCTTAACCGATAGATTTTCTTGACCAAATGTGTGAAGAGTTGAGGGTATAAAAGTATGAATATAGGAAAAAATTTACAAGTACTCTGAATTTGAATGCTATTGAAATCTGTGACCAGACTAAAAGGGTTCCTGTACATGAAAATAATGATGTCATGGAGGAAGAGAATCTAGATCAGGTTGAAGAGGAATATATACATGATGAGATTTGTATGGAGTCAAGTATCAATAACCATGATGATGAGGAAGAAGATCTTCTAAGTACAGAAGAAATCTCATATTTACTAGACATGGAATATCAAAAACATGTTGAGAAGAGTGGTCAAATTTTTTTCTCAATGCACCATGATAAGAAATTTGATGGATCAGTACATACTTAGGGGGTACTAGATGAAGAAGATGATAAATTTTAGGAATCAAATAATGAAGATGAAATAGAACATCATACACCATATGAAAACGAAGAAGTTTTAGATGAAATCTCTCATGGAGATATGCCTGGTTCTCTATATCCTTGAATCCATTATTTGAAGAATATTTTCTATGCAATCAAGTCCATCAACATCATGATAAAGATAGAGGGCCTAGTGATCATTTTGAAGATGATGAAACTCAAAATATGTATGGAGAAGTACATTTAGAAATTGAGACATGCATTATTTCATCCTATGAGTAGAAGTTGTATCAAACATGTGAAGATGGGATGGAATCAAACATACATAATGAGGAGAATGTGTTGAAGATTAGTTCTAAAAATTATCCGAGTATCCTATCTGATCAAATTCTTGATAAGAAGGAAGTTCTTGAATGTGAGTTCTCTCCAAATCCTTTTTGTGAAGAGAAACAACATCTTGAGTATAGGGAAGATTGTGTACGTAAAGGCATCCAAGCAGAAGGTATTAATCAAGTTACTTGTAGGGTTGATCAAATGCATGGGGATCTTCTATTTAGCAAGGACTATAGTGCACCTGTTGAATTTTCTAATGGTAAACAAAGTCAAAGCATGTTAATAAAGTGATGAATGTTATCCATGAGAATGGTGACATCGTATTCAGGAGATCCAAATTATTACATGATCATAATTATGTGTTCAATAAAGGAAAGAAGTAGTGTTAACTTTTTTAGAGGGTCTGGGGCCACCCAATTTCACTTTGCATCCGATTAAGTGTGGATACTTGGTCTGCTTCTCCAGAGATAGTTAGAATCTCTCTATGCTCAAAGGGAACATACTTCCTCAGAAAGAGCCACTGGTGGTGCCCTAAATTTTGAGAATTTAGAAGTTCCAATCCATTACCAAGAAGCAAGTTTCTCCATACTAAAAAAATCAAAGGAAGGAATCTTTATGACACAAATAGATAGAACTAACTAATCGAAGCCTTCAGAAAATGCTGGAATTTCAACCTACCACAAAGATTATTCTGACAGAGGCTGAAGATGGTCGAATTTTAAAAATCTAAAAATGACCCAGTTCGGGAAATCAAATTTCCTATCTCCAGTAGAAATATTAGCGTTTCACAAGGTGTTTTGCATTTTTGTCCAAAGCCAAATCCGAAAGTTAGGTAGTTATTTTTTAGTTAATTTTTTTTTTTTCAAAATAATTTGTAATAAGGGTTGTGTCTTTTCACCCTAAAGAGGTGTGAAAGCTACTCAAACTCATATATATACATAATGTAAAATTTAAAGAAACAAGACAATACAATATAATAAAAGTTCACATATTTGGATAGTTTTGGTTCAACAATTGTAACATGGACCTGGATGTACTATTTTTTAAAATTAATAAAGATAAGTCCTTTTTCTTCATAGATGCAATTGTTTCATTAATCATTTTACAGTTAGTCCCTAGGATAAACCAATAGAGCTTCTTCAAAGTGATAGTTTTATGTGTATGCTTCCTGATTTGATTCATAGTCTATATTTTCAATTGGTTTTCTCATTTTGGATGGTTAAATTCTGTTAATTGAGGCCTCAATCAATTGGTCTATCATTTGAGAAGTTGTTGGGACTGAAAAAACCAGTAAGGGTTTTTGAAGTACCATGTTAACTTTTTGCATTTTGACCCCCTAAAGTGTTTTTTGAGCCTATTTGCCCTGATGAAATTCTGAGGTCTACCATGCATGTCAAGTGCTAATCACCTTTGTTTTGACATTTGAAGACATCTCAGTTCGTTAGTTTCAAGTTTTGAGTTACTTCGTGATGTCTTTTTTTAGGCACTTGTCAAAATCTGCATTTATGCCCAAGTGTCAATCTGTTGTAACTGGCCTAGTTTGCCTTTGAATATCTTGCACCCAAAAATGTGTCATGGCCCACCACTTTGGAGATGTTTAGTATGCATATCAAAGAACCTATGTTTCAAATCCCAAGTCATTTTGATATGTTTTGACTAGGTTTCAAACCCCTCAAAGTTGGTAGTTTACTGTTGTCATGCATTGTGTAATTGATCAGAATTCTAAGTAGCCCTGTTTGACTGACTGTAACTTTTGACCTAGTGACCTAATTAAAAAAATTCCTCTTGTACTCCATTTTAGAGGTCAAATATTTCTTAATTATCCGTCTTCAGGTCATGACAAGTCCATTTGGTCAGTTTGCTAAGCCCATTCTATTTGCATTTTCTATCAATTTGCTAAGCTGTCAAATGCAGATTTCTGAATGAGTTACTTTGAGGTCTTACAATTTTATACCCGGTTGAGTGAAAGGGATAATTGAATGTTCCCCTATATTATAGGCATGGAAATGTGCTATCCTGATGATTTTCAGGTCATGATGAATCTGTTTGCCCAGTTTGCCGATCCGATTCCGTTTGCAGTTTCTAACAATTTGATGCAGATCAATTGCACAGTTTGGTCAGAGGCCCTATTTGTGACGTTATATCTTGAATACTATGATTGGTCACATCAAAAAAATGGTTTCCCTAAATTATAGACAAAATTTTCTTTAAGTTTGCAAGGTTTCAGATCTTGAGGATTTTGTTTGCACACTTTTCAAGATGCTTTTCATTTGCAGAAATCGTTATTCCTCATGTTTTCTGTTTTCTGCATTTTCAAGTGGCTATCTTTAAGGATCTCCCAAATGTGACTGGTTGATCATCATGAGTTGTCCTTCTGGATTCATGCTCCCCAAATAACATAATTCCAATGTCTAGAAGCTTAGATCCCCAGGAGGTCTTTTGACATTTTTTCAAAGTCAAAACCAAATGTGTTTACCGTTATTTGACGGGGTGATTTGCATAATTGTTCTGAATAGGCAACTTGGGCGATTAAAATATTTTGACCTTTTTGGTTTCGCCAGGCGTCATTTTGTAGTGTGGAAGAATGTTGACCATGGAACATGTGTGCCCAATGCCACGATCTGGTTACTTGATTTTGTCAGTTTTTAAAGCTCGATCCAGAGGCTACTTGCAATTAATGAAGGCCAGTGTATTACACTCAAGACCCCACGCTCGACATTGAAAGAGGATTTTGTTTAAATGAGAAATGTATTGCTCATGATGAAAGGAATTTTAATATATTTGTATTTACATTGCAGTTGCTAGTGCATGAGTTTGTGGAAGAGAATATAAAAAACCATTTCAGACAAGTTGCCCAAATGTTTTTCAAATAAGTGCACAGCCAGTCACATTTTTAGTCGTATCTCAAAAAATACAAACTGGGTTGGGCTGAATTTTTAATATGTTTGAGATGAATATGCATGCACTCTACAAAACAAATTTTAGAGAAACCTAGTTTGAAAATCACAATTTACGGTTCTCTGAATATTGGAAAAAATAATAAAGTTTAAAAAACCAGCAATTTTGGAGGATGGATTTGTTTGTTTGAAAACTTTAAATTGCAAATGTGCATCCATAGAAAGGGGAGCCCAGCTCCATGGAGCAATATAAAAGTCTTAAACAACAATAAAATGATGTCATGAGTGAGCAGTACTTGGAGGAAGTATCAGAAAGTTTGAGAAATGAAGAGGCATTTATCCCACATTCAATGGGTGAAAGTAATTTTTAGTATTTATATACTAAAGGGCATCATATATGAAATAAGTAAAAGAACAAAGAGGTCATTTGGTGGGCCTCTTAGGCTGGAGACTTAGTGCACGATGGGGCCCATATTTTGGATGAAAAATATGAATGACAAGTGGCACCCAGTGGATCAGTAGTGAATCAGAGGATGCCACGTGGCACCCAGTAGGCGCCAAGTGGCACAAGTCAAATGCAGTTCAGAGGCACCAATCATAAATCAACATGTGGTGCCAAGTGGACCTCTGGACCAATTAGAGGGTGACACTTGGCGCATTCTGGTGAGATGTGCAAATTTCATATATTTTTTATTTTGAAATTCTTTCAACAAATGGGTTAACCAGTGTGCAAGTTCTAGGAAAATCAATGGTTAGCTTAATGGATTAATGGAAAGATGCACACTATCTAACCATTAAGCCCTTAAGCCCTTGCGACAAGTGTCACATTCTGGTGCATCTTGGGGAAATAATCAATTAAATCCATCACAAATGGCAAGTGGTTAAAAAGTGAGCAACTTCAAAAGGATCTAAGGGCTTGCTTAATGGCTTAATGGAAAGATTCTCACCATCTAACCACTAAGCCATTAAGCCTTGGTGACAAGTGTCGCGTTCTAGTGCATTCTGAGAAAATAATGAATTAATTGAAATATTTGGTTAAATCCATCACAAAAGGGAAAGGGTTAAAAAGTGAGCAACTTCAACAATATCTAAGGGCTTGCTTAATGGCTTAATGGAAAGATGCTCACCATCTAACCACTAAGCCATTAAGCCTTGGTGACAAGTGTCACAATGAGACAAAATCTGG
>MU223785.1:1352234-1371529 GCA_018584345.1 Thuja plicata | reverse complement strand
GCCTTGGTGACAAGTGTCACAATGAGACAAAATCTGGAAAAAGGGGAATATTAAAGTTTAATTTGTCTCATTTCAATAGTTCAACTATTGAAATATGATTAAATTCAAATGCAAATATTTCAAATTTTAAAATGAAAATCTGCACGGGAGAGCAAGCTTGAATTAACGTTTCAGAGGGCAAATCTTGTCCAAACCATAGAGTATCATATGTTGCCGGAAAGGTCTCAGAATGAAGAAGATGATTTTGCAGACCAATTGAAGGAAAATCAAATCAGATTTTTTCAATTTCAGTTTGAGTTGTTGCAGATATTTCTTGGGGACAAACAGGTGTCGATGATGAATTTTGTTTTTTCCTTTCTCCTATATCTGGTTTTTTCTCCATTGTAACTGAGGATGTTGAAATTCATGCTGCTGGGCAGCTTCTAGGCTATGAAGTCTTATTTCCTATGTTTCTTTGTTTTGTAAATATGTTGAACCAGATGATTCTTCAAAAAAGAACAATGGAATCCCTGTTCAATTCTTGTTGATATCTTCGTGTATCTGGTCTTGATTCTTGTGTGTTAGTTTCTAAGGCATTTTGATACACTGGCTATAAGGTAGTTGTGATCTTGTTTTTAAGTTTCTTTCAAGGAGAGAGTCAATATTAAATGCAAGTTCTAAGAATTTAAGGTTTATACATGAATCTGATGTCCAGGAATTGGAGTGAGAAGAGTGATTTGTAAGGCACTTCACTTGGTTTCTTTGTGTTTGGAGTTAGGGTTTTCTGGAGATGCATGTTTATTTGACTCTGTTGCCCAATAGATAAGACACTAGTCTTTTGCTGGTTATGTGGTTTTCTTCATCAATCAATTATTTAAATCACTTTGAAATTTCTGTATGAAAGCTTGAATGTTTATGTTTTGCATTCCGTGAATGTAAGAGTACATGTTAGTTTCTTTAAAGAAGAAACCCATGGGTTAACCTGCCCGAGTCTAGAACTCAAAGAGAAGAAAGATTTCATCCTTGTCACATTGGCCATTTTCCTAGTTCTTAGTAGATCATGTAGGTGAGATCCTGCATAAGATTGGTTGAGTTGAACTCCCATATCTTATAAGTTTGAGAACTATCCACTGATGTTCATGTGTGCATAAAAGGTTTTTGTAAGAACGTGTTTATGTATGCAGATTTAGTATATTTTAGGTGCACCAGCCTGAGTGTGTGGAACTCGAAGCAGAAGGAGGATCAAATCCTCATCAATTAGCCTTTTCTTACCCCTCAATTTGTATGAAGAAGCAGATTCATGTGAGTTGGACTAAGATCCCCAAGTCTAGTTTGCGTATTCTCTTTTAGAATTGAAGGATATAAGAAAAAGAGCTAACAGAAGTAATATCCTTTTGAAATATCTTTGAACTTGTTTCAAGGTTGCATGTTCATATCATAACACCTTTGAAGTGATAAGTTTTCTTGTAAAACGGTCTCTGAGGTTGAACATAAGATTGGAATGATCTTGACTCTATTGCCTGTGATAGAATAAGGCACTGGTGAAGTCATTATTTGGATTATAGTTATTTATTTCATTGTTATAGTTTTGTGATATCTTATCTATCTGTTCATTTCAATTTACATACACATATACTAAACATTCTTTCAATTACTTAAAGTATTTCAGTTTACAGTTCATGATATATTGCTTTCAGTTAGATTTCTTTTAAGTTCCTTGTCATACTTGAGAGAGAAGGTTGAAGTGTTACTTATCTACTATAAAAAGCCTTGTAACTTGAAGGATAAGTCAAGGTATAGGCCTACCAACCTTGGTTTTGCAGAAGTTTCAACCTTGCCTTGGTTGTGACTTGTTAGTTGGCCAAATCACTTGGGTTTTCAAGCATTGGATTGGCAAGTCCATAGGAAATCCAATCTATTGATTTGAGCACCAAAAAATTGCATCAAGAATAACAAAATGAAAGAAACAAGCCAAAATAGGAATAAATGAGAGATCAACCTTTTATTATCATCAGAAAATCATATACAATAGATCTGCAACATGCAGTCTCACATGCCGAGCATACAAGCCTGATTACAATCAGAAAAAAAGTTACAAATCCTTAGCTTAACTAAATCCAAATAATCATATGAAAAATCTATGCCCCTTAGGAACAAGAGCTATCACAACATCAGGTCAACCTAGAAAGATCACATTTCTCAATAAGGGAGAAAACATGTTACAACCAATAGGTCATGACAAAAAATCCTCAGGTTAAACATCTAATGAAATAAATATGAAATGTGATCCCACAAGAAGGTCAAAAACAAATGTAACATGATTGAGAAGCGATCTGTTAAGACCACATTCATATATAATCCACCGCATGATCAAAAACACAATGACTGACCAGAAACATGAAGAACATGATAGTCCTGCAAAGAATCTGTTATATATCATGCACGATGAAACCAAATGATGCGTGATGATAGGATAAGGTACAACAAAAATACGTGAACATTTGAATGGCCATAACCAAAAAGAATAAGTAAATATAAAACGCTAAAAAGAACACTAGATTGATCAAATAAGAAAACAAATATTTTTGGTGATGCAAGATTGTCAAGATCCCAAGATGCTTCTGAATCAAACATGTGAGGTTATTTGAAAAGTGAGCCCGTCATTTTATTGGGGCCAAATGAAAACCAAAATAGCCAACCTCAACCTAAGAAATCCATGAAGAATCTTCTACTAGTCTATCCTTTCATTTGACAAGATACTCCATATATTTCTTACCTCTTGTACTTCCACCAACTCTACTATCCAAAATATGCTTTATCTGATTCATCTACTTCTTAGGATAATGTCGTCCAACATCTAACCCATCACTACTATTGAAATCTAATTCATGATACTCATACAAGTCTGCAATATTGAATACTGGTGATATATCTATGTTTTCTGGTAACTCTACTTCATTTGAATTCCCTGAATAAAATCTCCTCAAGATCTAAATAAAATATCCTCAAGATCTTACAAGGACCAAATTTCTTCATCCTTAACTTGTTATAAGTACCAATAGGAAATATGCCCCTCTTTAAGTACACCATAACTTCATCTATTACCTAAAATTCCTTATGTCTTCGTTTCATGTATGTTTTTCTTTTATAAAACTGGTTCATTTCCTCCAAATGATGTCTCACTACTTCATGTAATGACTTCATAACCTCAACAAATTCTTCTCCTTCAACACTCTTCTTAATATCATGACTGATAACCCTTAATTCTTCCACTCCCTTAGGATAAAAACCAGTAACTACCTCAAATGGTGTCTTTCATGTTGTAGACACCCTAAAATGGACATACTTGTGACCTTACATTACAAACACTAATTTTAAAATATTAATTAATGGTTTTTTAACCATTAATTAATCATTTATTTTTCTCTAAATTCATTCCCCAAATCATCTAATCAAATCCCCAAAATTAATTAAATAATTAATTTTATTTAATTAATTAACCTTAATTGATTTATCTTAATTAATTAATTTAATTTAATTTCCTAAAGTTTTATTTTAAATATTTAAACTTATTAATTAATTCTTCTAATTAAATTAATTTCATTAAATTAATTTAATTTTATTCAATAATTCAATTCTAATCCAAAAAGAATTCAATTATCTCACATGTTGAATACTTTGATTATAAAAATGAATTAAATATTCAATTAAATCCTTTCTTAGTGTTCAAAAAGATAACTCTTAATCAGATCTCTGATTACATGGGTTACTCCACCCACCTCTTCAATTTAAAAAGGTAACTCCAAATTACCTCTTAAGTTCAAAAGGTAACTCATAATTAGTTGTTTAGTTAACTAAACTCTATCTCCTCTCTCCCAATTGAAGAGGTGGAGTTTACTGATGGCTTCTCGAGTTTCATTTGATCTCAACCATTCATCCTCCTATCTCTGGGATGGATCTCAATCATTCATATCATTTTCATATTTTATATAATCAACCCTTCATAACCATTTGAAGGATCCAAGATTTCAAGCTCACATGCACCATTACTCTGTCAGATTGGTTCAAGCATCAAGCCTTCTTGTGATCACATATTCGATATCATATTCTCGACGCTCCTAAGTCATAGACGCTGCCCACACCAATACTGAGCACCACACAAACAACATTTCAGAGGGAGTAGAGATAGACAATAGAAGATTCAAGATTTGTTGGTTTGCATTCATTTGTATTCCTCCTTTATTTCTTGTCATTTTATTGTTCATAGTTTTGTTCTTAGTAGTTATTTGATTGATTTTCCCCATTGCAAATCAGTGCTACTAATCTCCCTTGTTAACTTGAGATTGTGGAGGCAGATTCGATCTCACAAAATTTTGGTGAACCCGACGTGAATCAAACAACCCAAATATCACTTGCAGATGATAGATAGAATTGTTTTTCCTTGGCCGTATGACTGCAAAATTTATTTTCCATTTTTTCTCGATATCCTTGTAATTTTGCAATCGCTGGTATTTTACCATAGTTGACAAAAGTTTGTCACAATCAACTGGTTTAATGCCGCAATCACTGGTATTTTACCGTAATTGATGAAAGTCTATCACAATCGATTGCTTTAATGCCGCAATTGATTTAAGGGTTTCACAATTATTTTCTGTCATTATTCCAATCTATATTTTCTTGCTCTATGCTGCAATTGACTGATCTATACCGCAATTGATTCTAGTTTTCTGCAATCGACCAGATTTTACCGCAAGTGACTGATCCGTGCCGCAATTCACAACATTCTTCCACAACTGAAAGTGCTTTACTGCAATTGACAACAGTTTACCACATCTGACAGGATTTTATTACAATCGGCAGATAATTATTGCAATTGACAAAATTATTGCTTATCTAATTTAAATTCATTTTTTCTGTCAAAATCTGATTGTTTTCTCAGTTTAGGTGCAGGATTGATCAATGAAGAATGACCAAAAGGGTAATCAGACACATCTAAGGTGCTAGATCACTAAGAGCAGCCATAAGAAGGACCATAAATTATTGAACATAATGAAATGTCATCTTAGCCATCACAACAGAAGATCAAAGTGAAGCGTAGAACAAATATATGGATTCTATCAAACGTTTCATAGCTAAGTACAAAGTCACAATTAGTCTTAGCAATCTTAACAGTTTTGGAGATGTGGGTTATTCTTTAATTCTTAAATAGATGCTTTTTGGTACTAATCATGTTTGTTGACAGCTTGTGGCGAGGAAAAGTTTAAAGAAACTAAAATTAACTCATTTGTCATTTTAATTCTTAAAAGGAACATTATATGCCAAACATCTCAAACCTCACCTTTTCAAAATTGGTGCTTGAAATTAACGTGGTAGTTAAGAATTGAACCAAGGCAAAAAATGTTTCAATTTGGTGCATTAAAATTGAACAAGAAAATCATCACCTACTTTGGGATTTAAAATTGAACACTTGTACTTGTATGGGTGATTAGCTTAGTTCACATCTCAATCTTTGGGGTTTAATTGATTAACCTTGTGTCTTGAGTCTTTTGTGCACTTGCACAATCTGTTAGATTAAAAACCTTAATACTTTTTAGAAAGGCCTTTTTGGGGAATGCACTTCTTCCTTAGAGGATGACCTTAAACCGGTAATCATTCTGATCAGTATATAAACAAGATGCGAACCAAAGTTCCATTTTATATCTAGCCAAGCTCGGGCGAGGTGTGTTGATGATAGAATGGATCGGGTGAATATCCCTAAGTAGATAACATGGTCAATAGGCTCTTAAATGAGTCACACACATATAAATTGATTGGATAGATGCCACAGACCCTACTAGAACCTTGTTAAAATAGAGGCCAACCCGATTCACCTCCAAAAAAATACCTTATTATAGTGCAAGGGGTTGCAGAATTCCCCCCCCAAGATTCCCAACATATATGTTCTAGGGTATTGTGTTAGTGAAAGAGATATTCACTAGCATGGAAAAAATATCTGGCAATGACAAAAATACATGTGCCTATGTCGTGGACCTTCGTGTCCTAGTAGTGTGACACTTGCTGTGTGAGGTAACAAAATTTCAAGCATTGGGCCTATAAAATTGTATTTGAAATCCAAACTTGCCTTAGACTAATCTGTTTTCCCTTGTGTCTAAACATGTACTAGATTACAAAGCACATTGTCCATTGTACTTGTTCTTTGATCAGTCTCGAAGATGCTAAACAAACATCAAAACTGTCAAAATGAGTCCAACATGTTAAAGTATAGGGTTTCAACATCAAACCTTCTCTGCAAATCAAAACCTTGTTCCAAAAAATAAATTTTATCAGACAGTGAAGCCAATTTGAGAACTTTATTTAAACTGTCTCCCCTTTTTCGTAATTGCCCGCATCCTACCACAATTGAAAAAATTCTATCGCAATCATCTTGTTTATTGCCGCACTTGACCTTTCAATTACCACAATTGACCTATCACTTTACCGCAATTGGTGGAGGTTTTCCACACTTAATCGAAGACTTTAAAACACCTATTTTTTCCTAAAAACCTTGAAAATACTCCTTATTCTATGTAAAAGATTGATGTCTATCCCAAAAAAATGTGAAGAACATTGTGTGAATCTCTAAACTTTAAAGATCATCCATTCTTTGGAAGCATGATTATTGTCCAAACATTTTTAGTTCAAAAGTTCAGACTCAAAATATCTTGATCCCGTTATCTCAAAATCATCATATCTCTATCAGTGACTTTGTCCTAGGCAATATTCAAGAATCCTATTCTTACATCACCAAGTCTTTGAGATCAAGATAAATCAACATCTGTGCTTAGAATTACCCTTGTCCAAACATAACTCAGACTCTCCTAGAAAGGTTATCTTTTTCTATTTTCTTTATATCACTTGTTTTAGTCATAAAATCTGGACAACACTATGTCTCACACACCTTATGGAGGGCCTTACACTAGGTCAAAGGCTAAAAATCAACTTGATGAGCCTTATATCAACCGATTTCCCCCGTGGGAACAAGAGCGAGAGGATGACCCTTTTAGAAATACTAGTCCTGCTCTTTTCATTGAGATTCCTCGTAGACCAACATTGTTCCATGAAGTCACAAAGGAGGAGCTCAAAGACATAGAGCAAAATGCCTATTCTGCAAAGGTTATTGACATTGTTGTAGAGAGAAATTCCAAATGTTTCCTAACCATGTTGATTAAGAAGGGAGTCAAACTCCTCGTCGAATTCAATGTGTCAACCATATGGCCCAAGAACCCTCTCGTAGGTCAAAACACTACTCGACCCTCTCAAAAAGAATCTATGATATCCCAAATATTTCTATCTTTGATGATAATGCCATCAGCACAAACTGTGTCCAATTAGACTAGCTCTTCCAATCAATCTAGCATGTCATCCAGGAAAAGCATGATAGGCTCCCAACTAAGTGCACCCATGGTCACTAGTGTGCCTCAACCCTCAACCTCATGGCCATTTCCATCAAGCTCACATGTTATGTCCTCAATTCCACCAACAAGAAGCAACCCTTTCGCGGCTATTTTTCTACTATAGTCAGTCCCTGTTAGCCTTGGGCTCAATACCTCACTCCCATAGGGATCCATCTCTATGGGTCCAAATTTTAGTCAATGCCCACCTAAGGTTACGCCTTTGCTCTTACAGGGACCACAACAACCCCAACAACAAGAAAAATAGAATCAATCTTTGGCCAGTCAAATGCCTCAGTATCAAAATCACACGTTGGGGAACCAATATCAAGTCCCAAGGACTAGATCATATGTGCCAACTCAAGGTGCATAGAGGTGCAACCTCATACCTACTACAACACAAAGGTACATTGTCACAAATAATCCTCAATCTCAGACAAACATGTTAATCCAACAAGTGCAGAGTCTTCAAAACCAAATGATGGACATGCAGAATCAAGGGAAAACCAAATCCTACACCGTAGAGGATTTTTTCCCATACCCCTTTGATCATTCTTTACACATGTCTCTGTTAAACTATTTCCCACTCACTTATCGGTATCCAAATTTGACAAATACATGGGCAACACCAACCCCGTTGAACATATCTGAGAGTTCTTTTCTAGTTGCATCAAGGTCACACATGAAGAGACATACCTAATATGACTATTCCCACAAAGCTTAGGCAAACCAATAATGGAATGGTTCTCACACTTACCTCATGGCATTCTGTCTTCGGGAGAGTTGGCTGAAAAATTCATTGCTCACTTCCATCACAACATCGAGTGCAAAGTCAGCATCAAGGACCTCTGTGACATAAAACAAAAAGATGAAGAATCCTTTGTGAAATTCCTGTAAAGGTAGAGGAACACTACAAATAGAATCACGTATGATGTACCCAAGAAAGACCTCATAGTTATGTTCATTGACAATCTGATTCTGGATATGTCATTTACAACATAATTGCAACTGGCTCCTAACTTCAAGCAAATCATCAAATAAGGAGTTCTCTATAAGAAAAACCTGGTCAAATGAGGTATCCTTGCAGATCCTACCTAGAAAAACACAAATAAAACTGCAACGGATAAAGCCAAGTGGTGGAGGAAAAAAAAATGTCACCAATACTAGTGTCATTGGTGTAAAGATGGTCAACTATGCCCAACCAAAGGTGTCACTACAAGGAGAACCTACAGCCAACCCAAAACCCATGGTGCCCACTCAACAAGTGCACACTCAAAATCAACCATCCCCTATTCAGGTAGCAGTTGTGTCAAACAATCAACCACTGGCACAACACCCACAATGGTTTCCGTTTCCAAAATGAGATTACACACCATTGGGGTAGTTGATAGAATCAGCCTTAAGAAAGCTGATACAATCAAATACCATCACTCTACCTGAAATCAGAGAATATGAACATGGTGTTGTCAAACCAAGAAGAAACCCAATGATAACAATTTTTGTGAATTTCATTGGGTAAAGGGACACAAAACACCCAACTTCTATCGACTGAAAAATGCCATTCAAGACCTGATTGACACAGGGGTCATTGATGTCACTAATACCCAATCAAAAGGCATCACTAATCATATGATCTTCAACGAAACATTCCATGATCACAACAAAGGAAAATCCTTTGGGTCTGGTGGATAGTCAAAACAAGTAAACTACACCTATGCCAACAGTGGCAATACTATCAACTACATCAATCATTCAGATAGCCATATGGCTACTATTACTATTAGATACCAAGGTTCTAAATGTGTTTTAACCACATGTCATACAAAATTTTTATTTCAAGGATTTCCTTCTACATCTTCTATACCAGCTAATCCTCAAACAACCTCTGATCCATAGACCAGCCTTGTGGATCAGCTAAAGAGCACGCTTGCCCAAATATCTATGTTCAAACTTTTGTGCATATCCTTGCAGCACAAGAAATCCCTTGACCAAGCACTCCAAAAAGAAGCTATCCCAAGGGACATAACCCCTGAAAGCTTCCAAAACAAGGTGAAACACATAGCTACCAACAAACATGCAACCTTCACAAACCATGATGTGCCACCACACAAGCCTCTTCACAATGATCCCTTACACTTGCTCATCCAGGTTCACAAGCACACAATCCGTAGAGTCCTCATTGATGGTGAAGCTGGATTAAACATTTGTACTTTTAAAGTAATCAAACACTTGGGCTATTCTTAATCTAGTATTGATGTCACAAGGAAAATCAATGTCAGGGCCTGTGATGAAGAAGAAAGGTCTTCCAAAGGGATTATCATACTTCCAATCCAAATAAGCCCAGTCATCAAGAACACCCGATTCCAAATCCTAGACCTAGAATTGGGATATAAAATGTTACTGGGAAGACCATGGATTCACAAGATGCAAGTTGTACCCTCCACATATCATCAATGCATCATGTTCCCATACTAGGGGAAGAAATCATTATTGAAGGAGATCCAAACCCATTCCAATACTGTAATGCCATCAAAAGTAGTGCTGACAATCAAGTCCCTTGAAACCAAGAGGCAAACATCCATTCCACCTTGAATTCAACTCCCAAAGATGTCACAAGAAGAGGGGAAAATATCCATTACTCACAAAGGATGTGGTGAATATAGCTATGAGGAAGCTTTTACTATCACCTACATGCCTCAAATCCAAGGTCATACGACATGGCACAACTAGTGACCAGAACTGAAACCCCAGAACATGTTCTATTTAGATGTCCACCCACCACCTTTTTCAAGTGGGGAGACATTATAGAAGAGAACACTTTTGATCTGGATATTAACACATGGTTGTATCAAAACCCACAAGACACACTTCAACCACCCATACCCATGTCAACATATGGATCTAGATACACAATGCTGCAAAATTTTGGATATGATGGTAAGATTGGTTTGGGGAAAGACAACAAGGTCTAATGGAATGGTCTTTACCAGCCAAGACATACCCATTGACCAAGAACAAGTAGTAGAGTTACATTGGGGGCAAAACCCAGAACATGCTTTGATCAACAATATACTCCAATAGTTATTACCATCTGAAGTGGGAACCTCTTACTCTCGATTAACCCTTAACCAAGATATCCAAGAAGATGAGGAAAGTGAGACATCCGATGAGCATTCTAGGCCAACTGATTCCCATGAGTACGAGTGGAGATCCATCCACAATTCTGAACCATCAATCTCAAACTATTCCCCTCGGTCAATCAGCACTATACACCTTCAGGATATGTTTGACCAATTAACCATAGAGGACCAGACATGCATCAATAAGAATATCAATATAAATTCCCTAGGTGGTGCATCCACATCACATTCCCAATATTTTAGAACCATCACCATTGTCCCATTTGACCAAACAGAGTCATCCCATCATGAGGACCTTTGTCTAGTACACCTAGAACTGATAGAGTGGGATCAACAAAGAGAGCCTGATATAGATCTCTTTGAAAATGATGAGGATATCATAGACTTCATGGGACTCAAAGAAGGAATTACATCATGGTACCACAAGGCATTTTTCTCTATTGACCTGGATAGATTGGCATATTTTAGGGAGGAAGCTCCTCTTTCTAGTAAAAAACAAAAATAAAAGAAAAAAAGAACAGTCAGTCAGTGAAAAGTGCAAGGCACGTTCTGACCAAAAAAATGACAAAAAGACAATAAAAGATGTATCTTCTAGTGAAAACCTCACTAAGGCACTAGAGGATGGAAAGCATGACATCCTCCCATTGATAGAGGAAAATTTAGCATTGCTAGCTGAGGAAACAAAAGAAGTCAACCTAGGTGATGAAAAGAACCCAAAGAATATCTACTTGGAAAAATCACTCACTCCAGAGGAATGAGAGAAGTTTATTAGCTTCTTAAAAGAAAGGAAAACCAACTTTGCATGGTCCTACTCAGACATGCCAGGCCTAGATTTGGCACTTGTGTTGCATCACTTACCATTGTTACCAAATACTAAACCTGTCAAGAAAAAGTTGTGAAAGATGCATCCACATGTAGCACTACTTGTCAAAGCAGAGTTCAAGAAGCTCCTTGATGCTGGATTCATACAACCAATCCCATACACAGACTAGATTTCTATTCTAGTACCAGTAACCAAGCATAGTGGTCAGATCCACATTTGCACATATTTTAGGGATCTAAAAAAATCTTGTCCCAAGGACCACTTTCCTTAACCGAATATTGACATGATAG
Source organism: Thuja plicata (assembly GCA_018584345.1). Classification (NCBI taxonomy): domain Eukaryota; kingdom Viridiplantae; phylum Streptophyta; class Pinopsida; order Cupressales; family Cupressaceae; genus Thuja; species Thuja plicata. The sequence continues at coordinate 1,359,867 of MU223785.1, read as the reverse complement.
TAGATCCGACAGTAGGACATCACATTCTATCACTCATGGATGGCTTCTCAAGATATAACCAAATAAGGATTGCACTAGAAGACCAGCAAAAAACTACATTTACATGTGCCTAAGGCACTTACTATTGGAATGTCATACCATTTGGTCTTTAAAATGTGGGAGCAACATATCAAAGGGCCATGACAATGATTTTCCATGATCTCATTCACAAAACAATGGAAGACTACGTCGAAGACATACTTTCCATGTCAATGCTCAAAAAAGATCATCTACAAGTGTTGGGACCCATATTTGATAGAATGAAAGAATACAAAGTCTGACTAAATCCAAAATAATGTACATTCCGGGTCACCGTAGGAAATCTTTTGGGTTTCATTATGTCACATCGAGGCATAGAGGTAAACCCAGAAAAGGTCAAAGCAATACTGGAAATGCCACCATCGACTAATCTAAGGAAACTAAGGCATTTACAAGGCAGGTTCAGTCCATCAGGAACTTCATAGCCTAATTATTAGACAAGTGCCATCTATTCCAGCATATACTATACAGGGATGTGACATTCATATGGACAGAAAAATGTGAGCAAGCATTCCAAATATTCAAGGATTATCTGCTAAAGTCTCTCATATTGGTGCCACCCATTCAAGGCAAGTCATTACTTCTATACATCTTAGCAACTGAGTCAACATTGGGAGTACTCTTAGCACAACATGATGACCAAGGTAAGGAGAGAGTTGTCTACTATCTCAGTAGAACTTTGGTAGGCTATGAACTCAACTATTCACCAATTAAAAAATTGTGCCTCACAGTAGTCTTTTCTTCATAGAAGCCAAGATATTACATGTTGAGCCATCAAACCAAGCTAATAGAACACATTGACCCCTGGAAGTATTTACTGAGAAAAGAAGCACTGATAGGATGACTCGCTAAATGGGTGATGACCCTAAGTGAATTTTATCTAGAATACATAGAAAAAAAATCTATCAAAGAGAAATTCATTGCAGATCAACTAGCAGAGGCACCCATAAAGGATCATCAGCCTATAATATCTAAATTTCCATATGAGTGTATTCTTAGAGTACAACTGACCATAGAGCTTTGGCAACTATAATTCAATGGATCATGCACGAACCATGGTGCAAGAGCATGGATGGTACTCATTACCCCAAATAATAATGCAATCCCAAAATATTTTAGACTTAACTTTCCATGCAAAAACAATATAGCCGAGTAGGATGCTCTAGTCATCAGAGTAAAGACAACTATACAATGGAGAATCAAGAACCTCAAAGTCTATGATGATTCATAGTTAGTCATCAGCCAAGTAAACAATGACTATATGACAAAATATGAGAAGCTAATCCCAGATAGAGAGTAGATGGATAGGTTGCGCGCTAAATTATATTTCATCATATTTGAGAAAGTACCAAGAGTTCAAAACAAAGCAGCAGATGTTATGGCTACCATAGCATCCTTCATCGATATGCCAGGCAACGAGACTAGATTCTAGTTTCTGGTAGATCAACTCATGATACCAGCACATCAAGCACCAATCACAGAATCAACGTGTTAACTTGTTGGTCCTAAAACCCCATGGTACTATGACATGTACAATTACCTCCAAAGTAGTTTCCTAGCTCCTGACTTGTCTAGGAACCAAAAGAAGTCCCTCATCCACCAAGGCCCTAGATACACCCTTCTCGCTAGTACTCTACATAGAAGAAGTCTAGATGGAATGCTATTATGATGTCTCACTTCCACAGAATCCCAGAGAGCTTTGTACGATGTACATGAAGGAATTTGTGGAACCCATGCAGGTGGTAATATCTTAGCAAAGAAGATCATCCGAATGGGATACTATTGGCGCACAGTAGAGATAGATGCCAACAAGTATGTACAAAGGTGTAGATAGTTTCAGATTCATGGAGACCTCATCCATGCACCAGCCCAAGAACTCAATCCCATCACTTCACCATGGCCATTTTCTAAGTGGGGATTTGACCTAGTGGGTAAGATTACACCAACCTCATCTAATGGACATAAGTACATCATTACAACAAAAAAGTACTTCACTAAATGGGTGGAAGCAATTCCTCTCACCTACATCACTGGAAAGTAGATTTCCATGTTCATACTCAACAACATCATTTGTCTGTATGGAATTTCTCAAATCATACTGACAGATCATGACACACCCTTCCAAAATTAGGATGTTGAAGATCTTTGTGAGCAGTTCCACATCAAACAAGGTTTCTCTTCATTCTATTATCCCCAAGGAAATGATCAAGTTGAAGCAACAAAAAAAATCATAATGAAGATCTTAAAGAAAATAGTCAATGAATCAGGGCAAGACTGGCATTTACAGCTTAGTCCAGCACTATGGGAAAATAGAACTAGCATGAGAAAACCTACAGAAGTCACTCCATTCTCACTAGTATATGGATCATAGGTGGTCCTACCCCTCAAAGTGGAAATCCCATCCTTGAGAATATCATTGAAGGACCTCATTTCAGATGAAGACTACAGAGTAGCAAGGCTCAGTGAACTAGAACTATTAGATGAAAGAAGACAAAATGCATTCAACCACTTACAATGCTATCAGAATCACCTTAGAAGGAACTATCACAAGATAATGAGGTCATGAACCTTTGAGATAGGATACCTAGTCCTTATGGAGAATCAAAAGACCCAAATAAAGAGAGTGAAACCAGGAAAGTTTGAGCCTAACTAGTTACGACCTTATGTCATTGTCACATCTTGCAATACCGGGGCATACCAATTGGAAACACCAGAAGGAGATCAGCCCCCTGGATACATTAACAACATGCACCTCAAGAGGTTCTACGCTTGAGGTCTCAAGGTTAAGGCACTTATCTATATTTCAAGAAAATACAAAAAAAAATCAAAAATTACAAAGGGTTACCTTGGTGAAAACCTGACAAACAAGCACCTTGGTGACAAAAAAAAATATAAAAAAAAAGAAGAAAAATAGTAAAGAGAAACATAATCTCTCTCTCTCTCTCAGTGAAAACCTGACAAACATGCGCCAAGTGTTCAAATCTAGCTTCATTATCAATGACAAATATCAAAGCTTGAGCACCCCACATGCAAGACTAGTTATCCAAGCTATTTTTAGAAGAACAAACCCCTTTGAGCATCAACACTTATCCATGTTTTGTACTGGTCCACCAAACTAGAGGGCAATTCTAAAAGTCCTGAAAAAAATTCCCTAAAAATGTAAAAAGCTCATCACAAAAACATAAAAAAAGATAAAAATGTCCTAAAAAAAATCAATCTTCATAAAAAACAATCAAAAAATTGCAAAATATCAAAGTAATACAATCATCTTGGTTATCAACATAGAAAAAGGGAAATCAAGCCAAATCAATCAAAATCATGAACTTTATGAATTAGTACTGGGCCCATATGACACAACTTTATCATCTATCCAAACTATTAGTAAGCAAACTGGCGATCAAGCCAATCAATCAATGTCAAAACCATGAGCTTTGTGAATTAGCATTGGAACCATATGACATAGCTTGATCAGCTATCAAATGATCAAATTTCAATCATCCATTAATCAATTAGTCAATCAACAAATCAACTATCTTACACAGTGACGGATATGCTCCAAACCAGACATATCAGTCTTATATGAGTCATCTATTACTAAAACCATACAAAATAAAGCATCAGATAATCAAGCCAATCAAGCTGAATCAAGGAATAATAAACTATTGACTAGGTCAGTCGTTAGTCAAATGCCAGTCTATCTTTCACAGTTATGTTCTTACGCTACTCCAGGATCCACCAAGTGAGGACAGTAGCTATGATAGATCATGACCTTATTTTCTTTGATTTATGTTTGTGGAATGTTTCATTTTGATTCTAGGGAAATGATGATTTAGGATAAATGTGGTAGGCGCCGTCACTTATCTAGAATCCACACAGTTCCACAATCTAAGCTTAATCCTGGAAAATAATTGGACAAACCTTCACTGTTATATGCTTGTTCCTACCAACAAAATCATAGCGATATCCAGATGGTCTGTATCTGGGTGCATTGGATTTCTATCTTGGTTTTTGTCTTTCTTTTCAAAATCAAGAGATCATAGCGGTATCCAGATGGTCTGTATCTAGGTGAATTAGATTTCTATCTTGGTTTTTCTTTTTTCCGATTGTTTAGAGAGCATAGCGATATCGATATGGTCAATATCTAGGTGCATTTGGTTCTCTTTATTTTTAAATCAGAGATCATAGCACTATCTAGATGGTCAATATATGGGTACAGTTGGATCTCTTTCTTTTCAAATCAGGGAACATAGCGATATCCAGATGGTCAATATCTAACTGCATTTGGTTCTCTTTCTATTTCAATCTCTCTACTCCTTCTGGTTATCAAGAGATCATAGCAGTATCTAGATGAGAAATATATGGGTGCATTGGATGCTCTTCAATTTTTATAATACGGTGCAATGATGACAAAAATTGGAAACACGACAGTGACTTGGGTCACCCATCCTATCTATCAGTCCAAATCTATCAATCAATTCCAGAGATAATTTCCCACTAACTTTATTCTAGTCAGCACATGCTTTACTCAGATATTTTTTTCATAAGTACATTGCATCCATTAATTTATTTCCATAAGAAAAAAAACAAAAACAAAGCATCTACATACATAGAATTCAAAAACAACTACATCCATAAAACACCATCATATAAACATGCATATCATAAAGCACCATCCTCCATACATATGTCAGTATCATAGGAAAATACTTCATACATCTAAGAGTCTGCATATAGAATCACATTGCATAAACATTTCATCATACAAGCATCATCATGTAGAAACCATACATATAGAAAGTTAAAAAAAAATTGCACATCATAATAGAATCATAAGGTGCATCTCATATAGAACTCAATATCTAAGTACAATGACCAGTTGCAAGTCTGAAAAAAAAGAAGGTGATCAACATATATATCAATAAATATCATTATGTCAAGATACAATCATTGATACAGCCTCATATTATATCAAATATAACATCATTAAAAAAATGGTACAGTGTGATACAAATGTAAAGTCATCAAACTCAACATGAACTACCCCCACCCTCGCTGCCAAGTGCACGAGGGGGTGGAATATCAAGTACAGTACTCTGCTAAGTACCAAAAGCTCCAATACCACTACTCTAGGACCTATGAGCCCTACTAAACCTTTGTAATGTTGTATAACTCAGCACTCTCTGAGATGAAGGAACAAATCCCTCATAATGGCACTGCCAGTACTCAATCTTTCTCTGGGCCTCACGCCCCAATCTCTAGAACCGATCTAGCACCTCCTGATGAGACACATCCTATACTATGTCCAAATAGGCCCTCACATCTACTCAATCCTATCTCTCCCAGGCCTCAGCTACAATATCCCTAACCTCTACTACTATAACCCTACTCTCTAAGGCAGTATCTCATGCCTCAGACACAGTCAACCTAGCCTGTAGATCAGATATATTCTATGTTAGCCTCTCCATATTCTATGGCTACTCATCCATCTCACCCATAGAAAAATCCATATCCCCTAATTCCTCCTCTCCAATACGCCGCACAACCCAAGAATCCTAACTGCTCTCACCACCACTCATACTACTACCAGTATTGCTGCTCCTAGTGGATGAGCTCATACCCACCTCCTCAATGTCAGTGTCCTTAATCTCAACATCCTTAGCAATTATCCTCTCCTCAACCCTCTCTAATAACACAACACCAGTGCGAGGATCCACTCTCCTGACCAACTGGGGTGCCCCCTCCTCCTCTAGAACGATACCCAGCCCAAACTGCCTATTGATGTCATGACCATCCCTTATCCTCACTCACCCACCAGTACCACTAGGCCCAGGATCATCTCCATCATCTCTACCCCATCCTCCATCCTTCCCACCATCCCGGCCTCCATCCTATCCCCCATCACAACCACCAACCCAACCTCCATCCCTACCTCTAGCCCTCCCACCATCTCATCCACCATCCCTCCCCCCAACTCTCCCACCATCTTATCCACCATCCCTCCCTCTGTCTCATCCTACATCTCTCCCTTCTTTCCATCTCTATCGATGCCTCCTCATAATGGTACCAACTATAGGATGAGACACATCATTCATAGAAATAGGTCGGGACTGCTACCACCATGCATCATATTGTGCAGTAGTGCCTGCAAAGAGAACAAGTTCAAACATCAGTATCACATGGAAGATAAGCATAAGTGACTAATCAAAGATATATACCTCTAAGAGAGCATGACAAGAGAGATAACATCAAGCAGGGAAAAATCAAAACATATACCTGCATCCACAGTGGCTGATCACCACATCCATGCAATAGGAAGCAGACCCATGAACTCCGTCCTTGTAGCATTTAGAGAAATGAGGGCACCCCATAGAGTGATATCCCTTGAACAATGAGCAAAGTAAGAATAAGAATCAGATACATCCTACCTCTCTCCAAACTGTCGCAACACCCTGTCGGTGTTGTGGAAATCTATCATATGTACATGGCAGCTAAAATGACCAATAAAAAATCTCCTCTAATGACAGAAGGGAATGTGTGCATCCTCCCCATCCCACACAAGACAATCCCTATAAGGTCTCCAAATAAAGTATGACATCATATCCAACTGTTGCTGCAAGTACATCAAATATCCCATATGGGACTTCACAATAGTTCCATCATACATGAATACATATGGCCTACCCGGAGGAAGATCATGGGCGCCTACGGGCCTACAGACTACAATATGCTCCCAAGCCCAGATCTACAAGAGAGTAGCTTTATGTCCAAGAGACTTACCATCAAGGTAAGCCAAATAAAACATATGGAAGTACATATGGGCCAGCATATATGGACCCTAGGCATATATAGTATGATCTCTAACCATACCCTAAAGAACAAAACTGAAACCAATAGAGAATCCATGCTTTCGATGATCGGGACACAAGATGCCACATATCAGACTACCTAACAGAGTAGACAACCTATCTAAACCCATGCCAAACCTATCCCATGGGATATCATAAGGATCAGATATGCCTAGCTGATCTTGGGGAAAACCAGATAGCTCGGACAAAGAAATAATACTAAGGTCTCAATCATACTCTACAAGGACGCCCTGGATGGGAATCTGAAGGATGCCATACACATCCTCCAAAGTGATAGTACACTCTCCAATTGATAATCAAAAAGTACAGGTATTAGAATGTCATCTTTCTAAGAGAGCATAGATCTATGGCATGTAACAAATCCAATATAAACCAATATGACGGAGAACATCTCTCTCTGCCTCAGAAAACTAGAAACAAAATACTAACCTGGTAGGTCGGGACATCTGACAATGCAGAATAGTCCTGTGTTGGAAATAATCAAGACTAACCAAGTTACTGAGAGGGGAGGGGTGAATCAGTAATTCTTGAAACTTTAAGTCATTTCTGCACTTGTATATAATTAACCATTCATTCATCTAATCTACTGCAAGCATAAAAATATAATCATTCATAACACATAAACACAAAGATTTGGTGACCCAGAAACCTTCCAAATAGAAAGTAAAACTGGGGTGGGGATGGTACCC
>MU223785.1:1331597-1345574 GCA_018584345.1 Thuja plicata | reverse complement strand
AACTTTATTGCTGATAAGATCCTTTGAATACTGATCACCTTCTGTGATAGATATGGCTATTCTGCACCTTTGCGAAAATGCTCTGCTCTGCTGCCTTATTGCAGTCTCTGCTGATTACTCTTATTTCCACTTTCACACTTTCACACTTCAAATGGTATAATACATTACATATATATACCATTCCCATAATTACAATTTACAATGTCGGCCATATACAAATGAATAAAATAAGATAAAATTATTCCTGAGTCGACCTTTCATAAGTAAACAAAATATTACTGAGTCGGTAGAAGCTCGGGTTCCTCAAGCTGGCTCGGTGATCTTCTGATACTCGGCATCCACTACAATACTCGGCATCATCATGCTCTCGGTAAGAGTAGAAGCTCGGTCCATACTAGTCCTGAAGTCTAGCTTGGAACTCAGTAGCCATTGGTGACTCGGTAGATATAGTGTCACTCGGTAACCTCTGGTGACTCGGTAGTAATGGTGAAGCTCGGTGACTACTGTTCTGCTCGGTTTGAACTGTTTACCGCTGAGCTTTACAAAGTGATTGCTGAATGCTCGGTATAAGCTGTGGATTGAGTGATGAGCTCGGTAAGCATTCAGAATCAAATAAGTGTTTTCACTGATGACAAATATAACATAATTCCAACAGTCCTGATGTACTGCAAAACATCAAAACCAATCATCAGTATCATGTCAGAAATAGGAATATTATATAAGTGCAAGTGCATGCTATAAAGTACAAACAGAGTGATTGTGACATTCTTAAGCCAAATGTGGCACTTTTATACTGATTGTGGCATTCAACAAGCAATTGCAGAATTTTTCTGGCAAGTGCGGTAATAACCCCAGCATTTGCAGCACTCTTATCAATTTAAAAAGGTAATTGACAATTGCGGCAAAATCACACCCTATTACGGCAACCAATGACAAATTTCAAAAAGCAAATTTTTTGAAATGCAATAAATGTAAGCATTAATTACACAAGGAAAATGCAAATCACCAGATGTCCTGCACCAGGTAGCTGACAAAAAGTACAGACCCGATTAAAAATGTGCATGACTCTAGGAAGACCCGTCATAGCTCAAAAAAAACACAGAAAGAAAAGAAATCTAAGAAGAAACTCACCCGATGATACAGAGCTCCAAAAATTCAAAGTGACAAATGAAAGGCTCTCCAAGCTATTTGCAATGGTTTTGAAAAACCCTAATTCCTCCAGGACCTCAATTTTATCATCTCGGACCCTGAAAACTTTAACAGTCCATATCAGGAGCATATTCAAGTATTTTCACAAACAGTCAAATACCCAGATTAACAATTTGGAGTTTCAACAAATTAACGCTCATGTCACGACTATTCACTCAAATGTTTTGAGGGGGCATAAATACACCTACTACCATCGACACAAGTTGGGGCAGGATCAAAACAGAGAATCTTTGACACAATGTGACAAGCCACAATGCATCAAAGAGGGGCAAATGTAGACACCTTAAAATGGACAGACTTGCGACCTTACATTACAAACACTAATTTTCATATATTAATTAATGGTTTTTCAATAATTAATTAGTCATCTATTTTCCTCTAAATCCATTCCCCAAATCATCTAATCAAATCCCCAAAAATAATTAAATAATTAATTTTATTTAATTAATTAACCTTAATTGATTAATCTTCATTAATTAATTAAATTCAATTTCCTAAAGTTTAAATTTCAATATTTAAACTTATTAATTAATTCTTCTAATTAAATTAATTTCATTAAATTAATCTAATTTTATTCAGTAATTTAATTATAATCCAAAAAGAATTCAATTATCTCACATGTTGAATACTTTAATTATAAAAATAAATTAAATATTCAATTAAATCCTTTCTTAGTGTTAAAAAAGATAACTCTTAATCAGATCTCTGCATTCATGGGTTACTCCACCCACCTCTTCAGTTCAAAAATGCAACTCCAAATTACCTCTTCAGTTCAAAAGGTAGCTCATAATTAGTTGTTCAATTAACTAAACTCTATCTCCTCTATCCCAGTTGAAGAGGTGGAGTTTACTGATGGCGTATCGAGTTCCCTTTAATCTCAACCGTTCATCCTCCTATCTCTGGGATGGAAGTCAACCGTTCATATCATTTTCATATTCTATATAATCAACCCTTCATAACCTAAAGGATCCAAGATTTCAAGCTCATGTGCGCCATTACTCTATCATATTGGTTCAAGCATCAAGCCTTCTTGCAATCACATATTCGATATCATATTCTCGACACTCCCAATTCATAGATGCCGCCCACACCAATACTGAGCACCATGCAAACATCATTTCAAAAGGAGTAGAGAGAGACAATAGAAAATTCAAGCTTTGTTGGTTTCCATTCATTTGTATTCCTCCTTTATTTCTTGTCATTTTATTGTTCATAGTTTCGTTCTTAGTAGTTATTTGATTAATTTCCCCCATTGCAAATCAATTCTACTAAACCTCCTCATTAACTCAAGATTGTGGAGGCAGATTAGATCTCATGACACATGTGCTCCTATTTACCAAAATATTATAAGCAAACTCTTCAACTAAACACCTCAAAAAAATCCCAAAACTCTTGTTCACAACCTTTATCTATCCATCAGTTTATGAATGAAAAGTAGAATTGAACTTTAAATCAACCTTCATCTTCTTCCAAAGTGTCCACCAAAAATAACCAACAAACCTATTATCCTTGTCTGAAACAATGCTTATAGGTAATCCATGTAATCTCACAATCTCCTTGAAGAATAGATGAGTTACATGCACTGCATCTGTAGTCTTCCTATAATGAATGAAATGCGCCTTCTTCAAAAAAATGTCTACAACCACAAAGATTGAATCATAAACTCTCTATGTTTTAGGAAAACCAAGTATACAATCCATACTGATATCTTCCCAGGATCTTATTAGTACTACCAAAGACGTATACAACCCTACATTCTGACTACTAACTTTTGCAACTTGACATACTTTACAACTCTATACAAAAATTTTCACATCCTTCTAAACTTGTGGCCAAAAGTAATTCACACTCAACAAAGCTACTGTCTTATCAATGCCAAAATGTCTTGCTAAGCCTCCATTATGTTTCTCTTTAATAAGATTATCCTTCATGGAACTTCTAGGTATACATAATTGACTACCTTTGAATAACATCCCATCCTAAATAAATTAATCCAACCACTTATGTTTGTAACAATAGGTTCTTTACAATCCTTCCAATGTTAAATGAAGTTTGGATATTCCTCATACAATACCTTTAATACATCAAATCCCAATACTGCAACCTTCATTTCAGTCAACAAAGCCCTTCTCCTACTCAAGGAATCAACAACTCTATTTGACACAACACTCTTATGTTTCAACACAAATGTATAGCTCTACATAAACTCAACCCATCTCATATGTCTCTGATTTAACCTACCTTGGCTGCTCAAATACTTCAATGCTTGATGATTAGTATACAATACAAACTCCCTAGGAAAAAATAATGTCTTCATTTCTTCAAGGCTTGAATTATAGCATAAAATTCATGATCATACACTTAATACCTTCTTTTAGCATCATTCAACTTCTCACTGAAATATGCAACAGGTCTCCCTTATTGACTTAAGATAACTCCAATTGCATTTCCACTAACATCACAGTCTACTTGAAATATCTTATTGAAATCAGGTAAAGCTAACACTGGTTGTTTTGTCACCTTCTTCAAATATTTAGAACTCCTTTGTGCTCCATGTGTCCATTCTAATTCCTTCCTATCTCCTCTCATAGTTTTAGCCATCCCTCCATAGATTGACCTAAATTTTTTGATGAAATTTTGGTAAAAATAGCCAACCCATGAAATGATCTTACCTCTCCAACATTATTTTGTGTAGGACACTCAATAATGGCTTTCACTTTATCTTCAATCCTTCATAAAATATTAAAAACCCCAAGTATACTAACTCCTCTTTCATGAAAGTACACTTTTTGAAAGTTATTAGGAACTTCTCTTCTCTTAATCTCTGTGATACTTGTTTAACATGCATCAAATGTTCCTCTTTTCTATTATAAAAAATAAAGATATCATCCAAATACACAATGACATACTTACCTAAGAATTTCTTCAGGACTTCATTCACTAACCTCATGAAAGTACTAGGTGCATTAGACAATGCAAAAGGCAATACCAATGACTCATACAATCCTTTTTTTTTAAAATGCAGTCTTCCACCCATTACCTTCTCCCATCCTAATTTTATGATATCCACTCTTCAATTCTATCTTGGTGAAACATTTATCTCCACTCAAACACTCCATCAAATCACCCATCCTTGGAAAAGGAAATCAGTACTTAATTGTGATCTAGTTGATGGATCTATAATCAGTACACATCCTCTATTGTCCATCTTTCTTAGGTGATAACACCATTGGAAGTGTACATGGACTCAAAATTTCTCTGATCTACCCTCTCTGCAACATATCTTTCACTTTCTTGTTGATTTCTCCATTCTCTAGTGGTGTCATCATATATGCTTCTTTATTAGGTGGACTAGTCCCTGGTATCAAATCCATACAATGACTAATACTCCTCATCAGTGGTAATCCATCAGGCACATTATCTCATATGATGTCTTCATACTCATTCAACAATCTAGTGATTTCTTTAGGATGTTCTTCCACCAAGAGAATCTCCTTAGACTCCTTAGGTACTAAAGAAAAAAACACATTATTATGCCTCATGCCATCCAAAAACTTATTTCCATCCACTAAACAAATTATTGCACTGGTACAAACCTCACTCTTAAGGGGTTCCTCTAAGGTTAACAAATTATGTTGCATCCCATTAGAAACAATAGTGTATACATTATTTATACCATCATGCATAGCTTTCCTATCATACTTTCATGGTCTACCCAACAAGATATGACACACATCCATAGGAATAATATCACACAAAATCTCATAATAATACTTCCCAATCTTGAATTTAATTAGGAATTGTTCACTTACCAATACCTTATGTTCATCTTGTATCCACGTAATCTAATAAGGTTTAGGATGATTCAACCTCTGAAACTATAGTTTGTCAACCAATTCCTCCGAATCAAGATTATTATAATTTCTAATGTCTATGAAAACATTGCACATCTTATTTTGTACCTTGCATCTGATTCTGAACAAATTACTCCTTTGTAAAGATTCCTTATCTTATTCTCTATGATAGAGAATTCTCCTGGTCATCAAGGTTTCTCCTTCCTCTACTTGAATTTTGTTTACTGATCCATTGGACTCTTCATCTGAAAATGTTGTTCTCCTATGGCCTTCTGCCTTCTTCTCAGAGTTTCCTTTTTTGCATTCAAAGGCTTTTTTCCTGCTTCACCACATTTGAAAAAAGTGCCAGTGAAATTTCTTCTTTCACCACTACCTTTTCCTTCACTATGATAGGAAATCTTATCATTCCTCCTATAGAAATCATTATCCTTAACTTTTGACTTACTTTTTCCTTGATCTACAGAAGATCTACCTAGGTCTCTTTGAAATCTTCCTCCTCTACCTATTTTCCTTTTCTCATGCCTCCTATTAATATTTTCTTCAGCCTTCAAGGCCAACTTGTGAGCTTCTTCCACACTCCTAATCTGCAAAAGACTAATTTCATCTTATATTGACACCCTCAAACCATTAAGGTAGTGAGTAACTTGTTCAAATTCATCATCTATATGACCAGATCTAATATTCAATTTGTAGAGGTCTTTAGTATAACTCTTAACACTTAGGTCTCTTCGCTTCAAGTTATGAAACTTCCTAAACATACTTACTTGGTAGTCTTCAGTAAAAAAAATTAGCTTTTAAGTTATTCACCATCCTATCCCAAGATTTGATCTTTTCTTTACTCCTTTGTCGATCTATCTGTAAAATTACCCACAATAAGGAAGCATGTCCTTTTATCTTAGTGTAGGCATATTTTACCTTCTTCTCTTCACTAGTTCCTTCAAGCTCAAAGTATTGGCCATATCTATGACCTAATCTATCAATTCATCATTATCTAGGTTTCCATGATAATCAATTTTATTGAAATGAGGTCTCCTATTAACATTAGTCAAGGCTCTAATGAACCTCTCTTCCTCTTGATTCAACTCAAGTTGAGCCTCATTATTATCTCCTACTACTGGATTTTGATTTTGTTGATCTCCTTCTTCATCCCTTGCATCTTCTATATGGTGTCCTCTCCTTTTAGTAGTCTCCACTACTTCCAATATGGTAGAAATTTGTCTCAACAAATCTAAGACTATTGGATCTACATTCCTTTCTCTACCTCTAGCGTTTCTCCTAGCCATCTTTACAATCCTCAGTAGCTATAGGTCAAATCCTATCTACCACCACCCCACAAGAAAACCCTATGTAGAAAAATCTTTCTCTAATACCACTTGATGCACTCAAGGATGGAGGGAACTCAAAGAAATCTGTCCACACCTTGCTACAAGAATAACACAATGGAAGCAACAAGCCAAAATAGGAAGAAATAAGAGATCAACCTTTTATTATCATCAAAAAATCATATACAAAATATCTAGAACATGAAGTCTCACATGCCAAGCATACATGCCTAATTACAATAAGAAAACCCTTAAAAATCATTAGCTTAACTAAAGACAATTAATCTTATGAAAAAAACTATATCCTTTAGGAACAAGTCCATAATCTTATAAAGCTATCGCAACATCAAGTCGGCCTAGAAAGATCACATTTCTGAATAAGAGAGAAAATGTGTTACAACCAATAGGTCAGGACCCAAAATCATTAGGATCAACCTCCAATGAAATAAATATGAAATTTTATCCCACAAGTAGGTCGGCCACAATGTAACATGATTGAGAAGTGAGTCATTAAGACCGCATTCAGAAACAATCCACCCGTGCGTGATCGGAAAACACAAATACTAGCCAAAAACATGAAGAGCATGACACTCTCACAACGCATCTGCAATATCTCATACATTATTAAATCAAATGATGTGTGATCATAGGATAAGTTACAACACGAAGCCAAGAACATAATGCAATGACTGCAACTACAAAGAATAAGCACATATCAACGGCTAAAAGGAACACTAGATTGATCAAACAAGAAAACAAATATTTTTTGGTGATGCAAGATTTTCAACATCCCAAGATACTCCTGCATCATCAACACACCTCACCCAAGCTTGGTTAGATATAAGACAATTATAGGGTTTTCCCCACGTCTTGTTTATATACTGGTTGAAAGGATTTACCGGTTTGGGGTGATCCTTTGAGGAAGAAGCACATTCTCCAGACATGCCTCTCTAAGAAAATTTTAAAAAAAATTTAATCTAACAGAATGTGCAAGCGCACCAAAGACTCCAAACACCAAGTTAATAAAATTAAGCAATTAAAGTAAAATGTTAGCTAATCTAAATCATCCATAAAAAGACACAGGTTCATTTTTAAGCACTAAACTAGATGAGGGTTTGATTATTCAATTTTATGCACCAAATCCATATGTACTTTTCTTTGTTCAATCATTAGTTCCACATGTTAATTTTAAGCACCAACACAAAATATGAATTTGTGATGTTTGAGGATACACTGTTCTTTTCAAGCATCAAATATGAATGGATTGATTTTAGATTAGACACAATTAAGGCTACTTTCATGCCATAAGATGAAAAGAAATAGTTATTACTAAAACCCTAGCAATTAGTTTTGATAATCTACAAGTGTGCTAGTGTTGATATAATGAAAAATGAATTTCTTAGTGTTTTTTCTTACCTTCCCCAAATAAGCGTATATAACACCTTCATATGCAATTTTTTCTTCAAATTCCTCAATTCTCAATCTTTAGGTTGGTCTTTTTTTTGCTTAATCTCACGTTCTCTTTTACACTACTCAATGGGCTTTTGAATTTTAACTTTTTTGTGTTTTGGTGGCACACTACATTTTTTCATTACCATAAGAGTGCAATTTACATATCAAAGAAGCAGAAATAAGACAACAGAATTTTTTATTTTATCAAGAAACTGCATCATTTCAGATCTGTAAGTTCGTCATTTGGATAGGGAAAGTGTGTCGAATAAAAGAGATAAGTGTGTTGGTTTATCAACAATGGCCTCGATTAAAACTAGTAAGTTCGTCAAATGAATCTGCAACCTATATTAAAATAGAAGACAAAAAAGATTAATAATAACACTTGAATAAAAAAACCAGTAGATCTATAATGAATATCTAGATGTAATAAACAAGGATTGTTGTTAGATAACCAGGAATTAATGCAAAAATCTCAATGAATAAAACACCAGTTAGAAGAATAATATTTTTAAAACAACATAGCAAGGTAATTAATACTAGGAAAGTGTGTCGCATGAGATGTGTAAGTGTGTCATTTTAACAATTTATGTGCATCGCTTGAGGCATGTAAGTGCGTCATTAGGGAAGTGAGTGCATCAATCCATATATGTAAGTGCATTGAATGAAACTGTGTCTGCATCAAATTAAATTTGTAACTATACAAAAATAAAGAAAAGTCAAATTTTTAAAGCTGGATGCTTCATGCCAGGTTCACCAATTGTAATCTGGGTAATAAGGATTAGTAAATACCTATAATAACATCAAAATCTCAACCACAAAGAGATTTGTTAGGCAGTTAGTATTCCCACTATCAAAAGAGGAAGAAAATAAAGAACATGCATAAGCATTCAATCATAATGAAATCAATTAAAAACACATGAACATGCAAACTAAAAGTCCTCCTTCTCTTTTATCCTTCTCTTCACAATGTGGGCTCTCATAAATGAGTGCTCGATTAGCCAGCATGAGAATTCAAAGTAATTTTGGTTCTGTGGTTAACAAATTAGGAGAATTGGATCTCTATTTATAACATTTTAAGGATTCCAATCAAGATTCAATGATTGGTGGGACTGATTGCATATGATTGAAGAATTAAACTCAGAGTGATTAGGAGTTGAACGTAATTGATTGTTTGTCAATAGAATATATAGAACTATCAAGTGGATAGATTGAAGAGTTGATTGAATTGATTGAAGACTTTAACTCATGAGCTGGAATAGAAGACTAGATAGATTAAATAGATAATTAATTAAATAGAAGAGTAGATAGATTAAATAGACTCAATTTTCCTTAAAACATATCCAAATGTGCATTTAAAATAATCATATCATTCCACATCATTGGGATTACACATCACAAGGCTCAGGAGTGGACATGCCTCTCTAGACAAGCGCTCAATCCAAGGTACAATACCAGTCTCATCTATATCTGGAATCCATAATCTATAATCAATACCTCATTTATTGGGTTGATGGTGTCTTGGGCCATTCACATGAAGGCCCTCCATACAATTCCACATGTCATATCCCTTATTTTTTTAAGGTGGTTAGCCTCCAAGGAATAAACACCACACATAGGTGGGTAGTGGAATCCCTACCTCTGCTTCCTCGTATACACTCACTAAGTCTGCCTCATGCATATTTAGTGAGGAATCACAACACAACACAAGACTAGGATTAGAAAGAACCAAAAGAAGCTATTTTAACCACCAAAGTTCATAAATAATATAAAGTGAGTTATCAATCTCAACAATAAGATAAGAAGAATCCAAGATGTTGCAACAATAAATTACACACAAGATAAATTTCATAATTCATGGCTAAACTATCAAAGGAAAAGATGAGAAAATTATTGGTCTGCGCAAACAAAGATAAAAATTGTCATTAATTGCACATCACATCATGATAATCCTAAATGATAATATTTTGTTATTAGTATACAAAGAAAATAGTTTTTGAACTATCAGTAACATGATCACTGAGTGATAGCAAATAGAGGTCATTGAAATAGACAAGCGCGGAGATCACTGAAAGTGTATCAACACAATGATCACCGACAGACAATTTCCATAGTAAACCGATAGCACAACTCATAGAGTAACCCAACAGACAGTTTACTTACAAAGTAAACTGGCAACACAGTTCATAGAGCAACCCCAGAGAAGTATGACTACAAAGCATACCGATCACTAGTCTACCAAGAGACAATTTTAATTATGAGAAATGTGGATCTGAGTTACACGTCAGATAAAACACTTGAATTTTATATTTAGCTTTATGCTTATCTTTAAAACCATTTCTTGAGGGACAAGTAAAGGATATTTAATTGTTTTAATCGGTCTAACTAATTGTAAAAATGCAAACTAGGAGATCAATGTCAAGTTGTAAACCTTTGATCATAGACTTTTTATTGTAAAGCATGAAACATAAATATGTCAATACATTGTATAAATAGATGTAGTAGTCAATAAAAAAATGATGATTGTAGCCACAACAGACATCAATGGATCAGACAAAGAGTTTTATGCAAAAGGACACAAAAGATAGAATTCAGTTATGAAGAACAAGATTCAAGGCTACCAAGTAGAACAAATGTATTAATCAATCACTATAGGTGATGCATATACATTGTGAGCTTAAAGGATTTTTATTCAAAAATTGAAGATTGCATACTATCAGGTCAACAAGTATTTTTGACTAATCTCTAACAATTGTAGCAAATAGAATAAATCCTTTAAGAAGATGGACTTAATAGTTTTTAAGTAAATCTCTTAATCGAGTGCACACTTAACAATGTTTCTAAATATCTTAACCGAGTAGACATAACTAGTCTAAAATGTTACTCCTAATAGTTTAAGATCATCAGAAGTGATCACACTTGTAGTCTTAACCTACACCTTCCATTCTATAGATAGTGAAACTTTGTGGGTTTCATCCCCACCACAATTTTTACCTTTTAACAGGGTTTTTCTGTGTTACCAATTATGTGTCATGTGTACTTACATTTCATGAATGTTTCTATGAATGTTTACATGCAATTAAGTTTATGTTTTGATATTAAATGCATAAGGTAGAAAAGCATCTATGGTCGGTAAAGCAAGAATAGGTCATTAAGGGTTAATTGATAATAAGTTTTAAGGGTACTGATTCACCCCTCCCCTCTCAGTACACACCATTCCATTATTCCAACAATTAGTATTCGAGCTAGATCTCTTATTTTGAAAAGTTTAAATCACTTGAGAGAAAAGATCATACAATGGAAAGGTATAAGCTTGACAAGAATATTGATAATCAGAAGTTGCAGATATAGATCTTCTATGAGAAATGCAAAGAAGAAAGAATCAAGATGAGAGAGCTACTGGATGAAATAAAATTTATGGCATCTCGCTGAAATTAAATAGACTATCATGAAGAAGAGATACCTTATTTGTTTGAGTCATTAGGATCTACATCTAGCAATACATAAGACAGATCTGAAGGAAGTATTACAATTCTGAATGAAATCAATCAACATCTGACAGAACAAGTAAAGGTACTACAAATCGGTCAAGAGACACAGATGGTAAGGATGATTAATGTTATGAATAATGTTAGACAAGCTGAACAAGAAAGAACATTAGCTATTGATGACAGGAGAAAGATCACTGAAAAGCTACAAGAGAGAGAGACAAAGATACAAAGACTATCTGAACATCATCATGAGATCGCCAATCAAATAGTTCTTATGAGTCATGAGGCAAATCAAGTGAAAATAGAACTCAATGGGAAATTGGAAGCTATTGGTGAACTAAGAGAAGAAAATGAGAGACTAGAGCATGAAGCAAGGATTCAGCAACAACACAATGATATGATCAAGAAAGATGAAGAAAGTAGAAAAATAATGGATGATTTTCTGAATGGACAAAGAAGACTCAACAATAATACCGGTCTAGGATATACCGAGCATGGAGAATCATCAAACCAAGATGATAAAAAAGATGTCTACACAAATCCAAGACCAAGGAAGAAGTCATGCAATCACTATGGAAAACCAGACCACACTTCAAATGTTTGCAGGAAAAAAGCTAAAGGTATTCCTAAATCCACTTCTACATTCATAGGTAAATGTTATAACTGTAACAAGCATGGACACAAAGCACATGAATGTAGATCCAAGGTGAAACAACCAAAGAAAGAAACCTACATGGAAAATATTGTTCTACTTTCAAATGCATGGCCACACATCTCTTGAATGTAGGAAAAAGAATAAGTGAGCCTGGAAACCAAAAGAAGAAGAAAATGCTTATCAACCGAGAAGATTTGGTAACTCATATGTTTAGGATTACAGCACATGGGTAAATTGCACAACATGTGGTAGATATGGACACATAGCTGCAAACTACATGAGGAAATGGATAAGAAGGTCAAGCAATTGGACTAACTATAGAATGACATGCTTACACTTTCATAAGGTCGGTCATCTAAGCAAGGACTGTAGAGATCGAGTGACAGAGTCAAGCACTTTTTCTAATGGGAACACTATTGAAGATATCAGGAGGATGATAAATAAAATGTGGAAGAAAGCAACAAGTAAAGATGATGCTGTATCAAGAACCACAGTTGGTGACACCTCATCCAATGGATCTGGTGATTTCACCACCCCCACCTAAGAAAAACAAGTAAGTATGGAACTACACTATACAAAGTTATATTTTACATCAGTTCCAATATACATTGATAATATGCCAAATTATCATGAATAAAGATTTACTATCGTATTACTTGTTATGATTTTGTGAATAAAATATCCTTGATCAATACACACCGAGAATCATCGGTATACATATAAAATCTAAGTTGTTAATGTAAACCAAGCATCATTAATAATCATGTAAAAAGACAATGAAGTCTTCGCTACATACCGAGCACCGTCGGTGAACATGTGAAAGGTTAACTGAGTTGACACTTACCCCAAGCAGTGTATACTCATTGAGCTGAGAAGTTTGCGTGATGACCAAGCGACTCCATCTTCGACCACCGAGAAGTAGGTAAAGCATTTATTGTACTAGTTAGGGAATTGTCTGTAAAAGGGCGATGAAAATATCATTCATTCACCAAGCATTTAAGAGCGAAGAGTAGAGCGAAACAAATCGACCAACAATGAAAATATTGTGGAGAGATTCACAAGCACATTCATGGCTACTCTGACAGATTCCCAGCATCTACAACATATCAAGTGAGTAACTAAGACTCACCAAGCAAATAGATTATTTACAAAGAAAGCAATAATTTCAAGAAACATGGCAACCACATCACTCATTTCCAAGATCAAGAATGTGAAAGATAAAAAGGTCAATCTGATCAAGAACACTACATGTGAAGAACCTAAGTATAAATTTTTCCCAGAGTTTGCTTCACAACCTGACGATGCTAGAGAATTCTCAAGCATACCTACTAGGGTTTTTCTAGTTGAAGATGTCTGAGCATATATCCACTGTAAGATTGTAAAGATCGGAGATCTTGAAGTTGAAGAAGCTTACAAGAAGCTTTGCATAGATGGAAACATTAAAGATGAACACAAGCACATAGAGGTAAAAGGGTTAACAAATGCCCTAATGTTCCCAAAAGAGTTTAAAACTGAGTGGATTCTGATAGTACTCAACCGAGTACATGATAGGAAAATGTGGTTGGATGAACCAAAACCAATCACTAAGGATGTAATACACGCAATAACGGGTTATCCATTAACCAACAAAGGCAAATCCCTTAAGCATGTTGATGAAAATTATTCAATTGTGTATTTTCATTGATATTTACACAAGTGTAGTGATGTTTACACAAATTTCTAATCCTATCCTAGCACAGTCAATTTATGCCAAGCACTCTCGGGCATTGAAGAAGACCAAAGTTTTTTTTTAGATCTAACCAAGTTCACTCGGGTATAATAGTATTGGTCACGCATTGAAGGATTTTAGTATTAACCGAGTTATGCTTTCAGTGACAACCGACTAACAATAGTTTATATTTTATGGTTAATTGGTTATAGAAGGTTGACAAACTTAAGTTTTATTGATTATTTGGAAGGTAATTAAGGCTGACTTGACAAGTCTTATCATATATATA
>MU223785.1:1314028-1331121 GCA_018584345.1 Thuja plicata | reverse complement strand
TATATATATATATATACATATATATATATATATATATATATATATATATAAGGTCAAGTTTGGATTGAATATAGAAGAAAAAAGAAAGTAAGATATGTGTTTATGACATGAAGTGTGGAGCAAAATCAGATGGGATTCTGATTGAGGACATAACATACAGAGTTGCAATAGAATATCTGATCAGTGAGGATCAATTAATTAAACCTAGAGCAGAGATCTGAAACAACAAAGATAGTTTCTTATCAAAATAGGTCAATCCATTGTTACTCTCTAACAATTGTAGTAGTGATCAAAATCTCTTTACAGAGTAGACTTAATAGTCTTTTGTAAATCCTCTCACAAGGTGACATTTCTACATTGAAGTGTTTGAAGACCTTTAACAAGGCCACTCCTTACAGGGTAGTTAAATCCTCTTACAGGGTCACACCTAACAGTGTGTTATTGTAACCATTAACAGGGTTAGCTCCTAACAGGGCTAAGTTTAGAAGAGGGAAAAATAGTGACTAGTTGCAATTGGTGGTTTTTCCCATATTGGGTTTCTATGTTAAATCCTAGTGTTATCTGTGTACATTTTATTTTCTATATGGTTTATGTTTCTGCAATTAATTACTAAAGGATAATCACATATAATATCTTAAGATTTGCTATGTTAACCGAGTCACAGTAGAATATCTGTGTTAACCGAGCAACAATGATAAATTTGTTTAAGACATCTAAGGGACTTGGATTTTTTTTATGGTAATTGATTCACCCCTCCCCTCTCAGTTACTTGACTCATTTCCAACAATTGGTATCAAAGCACCAAGTGCTTACAGGGAAGGTTTAAAGGCCTTAGCTAGAGATCAGAGATGTCTTACAAAAGGGAGATCCCTAAGCTCAACAAGGACAACTTCACTGCATGGAAATATTTGATGAGGCTACATCTATCTACTATTGGAGACACTGGTTTGCAATTCCTAGATCACAAGTATGTGGAACCGCTGAGACCTATGTCTATGGAAAAAATGGTGGACATGAAGCATCATAACATAATGATGATTAATATTGCTTCTTCACTCAGCTATTCCAAATTTGATGAAGTAAAGGACTACCCTACTGCCAATGATATGTGGAAGAAACTACATGATATACATGGAGGAGATGATAATGTAAAGAGAGCCAAAGAAGAAAGTCTCAGAGGTTAGTTTGATTTGATGAAAATGAAAGAAGGAGAAGACATTACAAAGTAGAGTGAAAGAATCAAGAAAAGTGTCAGTACAATCAGAGCTTCCGGTGGAACAATTGAAGACAAAATAGTGGTCAACAAGGTATTAAGAACTTTACTTCCTATCTATGCAATTAGAGTTTAAGTTATTCAAGAGATGAGATGCACTAATGATGTAACTCTAGATGGATTGGTTGAAAGGCTTACAGCTTTTGAGTTAGACAAGTTTGACAATTATTCTCCTAATCCTAGCAATCTCAAGTCTACATTCAAAGCCAAATTAAACCTTGGAAAGATAAAAGGGAAATATATTGACAATGAAAGTGATGATTATTCTGATGATGAAGATCTGGAAATAATTGAAGCATTACTTGCAAAGAGAGCTGCAAAAGGAAAAGGATAGTACAAAGGAAGAATACCATTAATTTGCTTTTCATGTGATGAGGTTGGTGACATTGGTGCTAAGTGTCCAAACATGGAAGAAAAAGGTGAGAGAAAGTTCAACAAGTACAAAGGAAAGAAAGATTTCAAAAGCTACAAGGACAAAGGTAAGAAATATTGTTATATTGCTAAAGATTCTGATAGTGATGAAGATGAAGATGAAATGGTTTATATTGCTATTAAGGATGAGTTAGACAATGAAGATAATAAAAAGACAACACTTTAATCTCATATTAGTAAGAATGACACTTGGATAATTGATAATGGTTGTTATCACCACATGACTGGTGATAAAACTAAATTTGAACATCTTTAGCACTATGATGGTGGGAGTGTCAGTTTTGGGAATGATGAACCCTGCTATGTGAAAGATAAAGGTTGTATTGCTCTAAGTTAAGGAATCAAATGTGATGATGCTTATTGGGTTGAAGGACTAAGGTGTAATCTACTAAGTGTGGAAAATCTGAATAATATTGGTTACAAGGTAGAATTCATGAATGGTAAGGCCAAGCTCCTAGATGGTAAGGGAAACCTAGTTGGAACTAGCAGGAAAACAAAAGGTAATCTATTTTATCTTGATCTCAATGAAAGTTCATGTTTTATTGCACAAGTAGAAGAAATATGGTTATGGCATAAAAGTTTGTGCCATGTAAATTTTGATAACCTTATCAACATAAGCAAGAACAAAAGAGTAAGAGGTATTTCTATTTTTAAGAAACCTGAATTGGCAATATGCAAACAATGGCAAATTGGGAAGATGGGAAAAACTAGTTTCAAGAGCAAGAATTACAATACAGAAGAAGTCTTGGAATTAGTGCATACTAATTTGTGTGGACCAATTGGAAGAAAAAGTTACACAGGTGAGAAGTATTTCATTCTATTTGTTGATGACCATTCCAGAATGATGACTGTTATGTTTCTCAAGAAAAAATTAGAAGCTTTTCAAAATTTCAAATGGTACCTTTCCAGAGTTGAAAAAGAAATAGGAAAGAAACTTAAATGCCTAAGATCTGACAAAGGAGGAGAATTCATTTCTAATGAGTTCAGTGAATTCTGCAATGAAAGAGGAACCAAGAGACAAGTATCTACCCTAGGTACACCACAATAGAATGGTATAGCAGAAAGAAGGAACAAATCCATTATATATTGTGCAAGAACCTTGATGATTGAAAAGAATGTTGCTACCAAATACTGGAAGGAAGCCATCAGAGCTGCAATTCACACCTTGAACCAAGTTCAACTGAAGAAAGGTACTAAGAAGAAACCTTTTGAATTATGGTATGGCTATAAACCTAATGTTCATTATTTTAAACTATTTGGAAGTAAATGCTACATCTTGAAGGAAGCAAGAAATGGAAAATTCGATGTAAAAGGTGATGAAGGTATATTCATAGGCTACTCCTGCAAAAGCAAAGCATTCAAATGTTTGAATCTTACTACTCATAAAGTCATAGAAAGGGTGCAAGTAAAGATTGATGAGCTTGTAGAGAGAAATGAAGAACATATTAGTAAAGAGCCCGAGGACTACAAAATTTTTGTGTATTATGAACCTGATACTATACCTAAGACATAGGCAATGATAATTGGACAACAACCATGTCAACCGCTAAATTAATCAACACAAATCTTATTGCAACCTGTGCAACTAGCGCTGCTAACTAAAGAAACCAAGTCTCAGACGGAAGAAACCAAGTTATAGATAGAGGGAACCGGGTCGTAGATAGAGGCACCTGAGTCTCAGACAAAGTGCCCAAGTCTCAGAAAGTGGACCCCAAGTATCAGAAAGAAGAACAAAACATAATATTTGAGCATGGTGAACCTAGTGGATCAATTCCAAAATCAAAGAGGAACCTATACTTGCAAAGTATGTCAAAGGGCATCATGCACCTAAAAAAATAATTGGAGATCAAATAAAAGGTATAATGAAAAGGAACAAAATCAAAGGTACATGTTTGCTTAGTGAAATTGAACCTAGAACTATTAAAGATGCATTGAATGATGAAACATGGATCGAAGCAATGAACGAAGAGATTGAGAAGATAGAAAAGAAAAAAACTTGGACTCTTGTACCTAGACCAAAAGATAAGAATATGATTGGTAGTAAGTTGGTTTTCAGAAACAAGATGAATGAGAAAGGAGAAGTTTCCAGAAACAAAGCAAGACTAGTATGTAAAGGATATTCTCAAGAAGAGGGTATTGATTATGGAGAAACTTTTTCTCCTGTTGCAAGACTTGAAGGGGTCAGAACTCTTCTGGCATATGCTGCACACAAAGGATTCAAGGTATATCAAATGGATGTAAAATCTACATTCTTGAATGGAATTCTAGAAGAGGGAGTCTATATTGAGAAACCTGAAGGTTTTTTAAATCCTAGTGAAAGGAATATGGTTTGAAAAATGCACAAATAATTGTATGGATTGAAGCAAGCTCCTAGAGCCTGGTATGAAAGATTGCATGGTTACTTGATAAGTATTGGATTTCAGAGAACTAATGACAATAGTAGCTTGTACATCAAAGAAGGACCTCAGAACAAGATACTATTAGTAGAGATATTTGTGGATGACATACTATTTACTAGACATGATGATTTATGTAAAGCATTTTTTGATGCTATGAGTAAGGAATTTGAGATGTCTATGTTTGGTCAAATCAAATTCTTTCTTGGTTTACAAGTTTATCAGATGAAGGATGGTATCTATATTACTTAGTCTAAATATATCAAAGAGATACTGAAGAAATTTGGGATGGAAGATTTTAGACCAGTTGGAACACCTATACCTACTGGACATAAGTTGTCTAAGGATGATGATTCAAAGGAGGTAAATCAAACTACCTATAGATCCATGATTGGTAAACTCCATTATGTTGTTCACACTAGACCTAATATTTCATTAGCAGTCGGTATTGTTGCAAGCTTTTTAGCTAATCCTAGAGAGAATCATTTGATGACTATCAAAAGGATTCTGAGATATCTTAAGGGTACTGAAGATTATGGATTGTGGTATAAGAAAGGAGGAAACTTTGATTTGAAGACTTTTACTGATGTTGATTGGGCAGGAAGTGTTGATGACAGAAAGAGCACAAGTGGTGGAGCATTATATCTTGAAAAGAGGTCAGTCTCCTAGACTAGAAAGAAATAGAATTGCATTTCTTAGTCTACGACAGAGGCAGAGTATTTTGCTGCAGTAGTAAATTGTTCAAATGTCATAAGGTTGAAACAACTATTGTCAGGTATGAAGGAGGAAATCAAAGAACCAATTATTATCTAATGTGACAACACCAGTGCTATTAACATTTCAAAGAACCCTGTGATGCATACTAAGACTAAACATATTGAAATAAAGTATCATTTCTTGAGAGAATTGGTTCAGGACAAGGAAGTAAGGTTGGAATATGTGAATACTAAAGAATAAATTGTAGACATATTCACAAAACCATTACCTAAGGATGCATTCTTTTATCTTAGAGGAAAGATAGGGGTCATTCCCCTAACTAAGGCTCACTAATGGATAGATTAGTGATGCATCAACCGAGCTACAAAACAAATTTAACATGTTGATGCAAATATTCAAAGCTTATTGCACATGAATCAATACATTAAAACTTCATTGGATGTGTATTGGATGGTGTTTTTGGAATTGGTTTTCAAAGAGGGAGAGATTACTAATATCATAAAGCTTACTGAGGGAGAGATTGATGACAGAGGGAGAAATCTGTATTTTAGTGATTGTGAAGATAGAGGGAGTTTTTGGATGAGAATCAGAATGAAGCTAAGGACATTAATAAAATTTGATTCTTATGTCTGTTTCTCTATAATTCTTTGTATTATGACATGTTGTGTTGCCATCAATGCCAAAGAGGGAGATTGTTGATGATAATTATTCAATTATGTATTTTAATTGATGTTTACACAAGTGTAGTGATTTTTAAACAAATGTCTAATCCTATCTGAGCATAGCTAGTTTATAACAAGCACTCTCAAGCATTGAAAAAGACCAAAGTGATTTTTAGCTCTAACCAAGTTCACTTGGGCATTACAGTATTGGTCTGGCATTGAAGGATTTTAGTATTAACCGAGTTATGCTTTTAGTGACAACTGACTAACAACAGTTTATATTTTATGGTTAATTGGTTATATGAGGCCGACAAACTTAAGTTTTATTGACTATTTGGAGTATTATTAAGGCCAAATTAACAAGGCTTATCATATATATATAAGGTCAAGTATAGAAGAAAAAATAAAGTAAGATATGTGTTTATGACATGAAGTGTGGAGGCAAAATCAGATGGGATTCTTATTGAGGAAAAAACATACAAAGCTACAACAAAATATCCAATCAGTGAGGATCAAGTAATCAAAGCCAGAGCAGAGATCTGAATCAACAAAGATAGTTTCTTATCAAAACAGTTCAATCCATTGTTACTCACTAACAATTGTAGCAGTGATCAAAATCTCTTTACAAAGTAGACTTAACAGTCTTTTGTAAATCCTCTCACAAGGTGACATTTCTACATTGAAGTGTTTGAAGACCTCTAACAAGGCCACTCCTTACAGGGTGATTAAATCCTCAAATAGGTTCACACCTAAAAGTGTGTTATTGTAACCTTTAACAGGGTTGGCTCCTAACAAGGCTTACTTCAGAAGAGTGAAAACCAGTGACTAGTTGCAATTGGTGGTTTTTCCCATATTGGGTTTCCATGTTAAATCTTGGTGTTATCTATGTACATTTTATTTTCTTTATGTTTTTTTTTTTCTACAATTAATTACTAAAGGATAATCATAGTTAATATCTTAAGATTTTCTATGTTAACCGAGTGACAGTAGAATATCTGTGTTAACCAAGCAACAGTGATAAATTTGTGTAAGACATCTAAGGGACTTGGATTTGTTTTTGTGGTAATTGATTCACCCCTCCCCTCTCATTTACTCAACTTATTTCCAACAAAGCATCCTTCTTGTCCTGAGATTGAGAAGATGACAGGTGTAGTATGGGATGGCAGAGGTTTAAAGGTTAATTCCATCACCAATCCAAAAATTAAGTTTGGTGCATGTGTACTGGGATACAAGGTATTCCAAGCCATCTAGTTAAACAACATAACATGCGAAGTAGTTGACACTGCCTACAAAATTTTGAAGAAGGGATTATAGCTAGACCTATCTGAGCTTCTCCTGAAGCAACTAGAGGAGAACATGAGGACAATTAGGTCATCAAGGTCTAATTCATGTAAGTTCAGATCACTCCTCATGTGTACATTTTTTTATTTCCATAACTTCTTCCCATCTATCGGTAATGTCAATTGGGACACAACCCAACCAGTACCTATAAAAATTAGTGAATATATTAAGTCACTAGGGGACAACTTTATATCATTCATGGATACATACTTCACTACTTTTAAGGATAAAATGTAGAAAAGAATGAGGATACCTGAACAACTGGTGGAACAGTATAAAGATGGTATGTTTCATAGTGGATACCGACACCACTTTAATAAAACCAGCTATATCAAGGACAACATGGTTCCCACCATTAGATTATGAGATCAGCATTGATCAGGATGCAAATGCTATTGAAGCATTATTGAATGAAGTAGTGGAAAAATCATTACCAAGATTTGGCACATATGAAGAAGCTAAGGCTAGAATTAAAATAGGCTTAGTAGTGAAGAATATTGATAGAAAGAAGACTAAACTGGTAAAGACACTTGAGAAGAAGCTGTCGGCAAACAATGAAGAATCAAAACAAAAATATGATACCAAGGGATAGTCACCCATCCGTGAAGGTGAACAATTGAGTGACTCTAATTCAACTGAATCTAATGCACCACCAACAAAGAAACCAAGAATTATTGATGCATCAAGGACTAGGAGTCAGACTACAATAAATGAAAACTCACCACTAGTTAAGAAAGGAATAGTGAGGACTTACAAGAGAAAGCCTCAAACCAAGAAACAAGCACTGAGGCAAAGAAGAAAATACATCTGAGGAAAAGAAGATAAGGAAGATACTAAGAAGGATGAGAAAGAACAAGGAGATCAAACATAAAAGCTCAAAGTTCCTCACACAATTGATGAGATTGCTGCATCAATCATCAAGACAAGTATCATATAAAATTATAAGATAAGGCAATGGCTAACCTTATCTCCCAGAGATCAAACCAAGATTGAAGAAGCCATCATCAAGGAAATGATTGCTTTCAAATATGTACCTATACAAATTAATAAGAGGATGCCACAAGAGCTTAATGAAAGGATATCAACAAGATGGACATATGCCTTGCACATCAAGAAACAAATAAGGGAAATATCCCTAGTCATAATTATGCCACCCGAGTCAAAAGTTGAAGAAATTGATGAAATGATGAAGAAGCATGCAAAGAAGTTCTCAGCGAAGATGAGAGCCTACAAAGTACTATAGGGTAGTTTAATAGAGCTTGACAAAGAAAGTGATGAAACATGGAATGAAATATTCAATCCACCTAATGAGGAAGCCACGAGAAGGTGTTAGCTCTTACCGAGAATCCTCACAATAAAGAGAAAGAGGCCACACTAAGCTCATAGTACATCTTCATAAATGACACCAAGGACATCAATCCAGTTGAGTTGACAAGACATGCAAGAAAGGCCATGGATGATGTACCTCAGATACTTCAATCATTAAGGGATTCAATAGAGGTCATCATCAAAGATATAACACTTATTGATTCTGATGATGAACCAAAGAAAGATGAAGATGTAACTACTGCCACTGAGAAAGAAAAGGAAAAGGAAATGGATACTATTGATCTTGCACAGGTAAATATACCAGGTGACATGCCATTATTGATAGAAGCTATCAATATCATTACAGAGGCAAAGGAAAAGACACCCAAACCTGATGCAAACACACTGATGGACACATGTGATGATCAAGGGAAGCATAAGGATACAACTAAAGAGAAGAAAGATGAAAGTGGAGAGGAGAAAACAAGTGATGCCACTAACAAGAACACCAAAGGTGAAAAGGCTACAGACACAGATAAGGTTAATACGCATACGTCCACCACTGACCAACAGGTCAATACCAAGCAACACACAAAAGGAACAACACCTCCCACACAATCACCGAAGAAATAAAAAGAGCATGAACTAGCTATAGTTCTACATTCCCCTACTTCCAACACAATTTCAAAGAAAAACAAGAAAAATAAGAATAAAGCACCAATCACCTTGGATGATATTATAGAAATACTTGACTATGATATGAGAACACTGGATTATGAGTCACTATCAAGGTATGGAGAATTGTGTAAAAGAAAATCCACACAAGATAAGCTCAAAAAGGAGCACAAGGACACATAGGTACTAGAAACTACAAAGGAAATACTATTATAGATAGTACCTGACACTCAAATTGATCAAAGTGCACCAATACTTGATCAATTAGCAGTTCTCACTGAGGCCATTACATCATAGAATGTGGAAGCTGACAAGGTGATAGAAGAATGTGCAGAGGAAAAGTACCAATAAAAACTAGCAAATAAAATAAGTGAAGAAGTGGCAGAGAACAAGGTAAAGCTATCTGAAATGGTCAATACGTTGGAACCAATTATTTTAGAAGTTATAACCTTAGTTCAAAACTTATGCACAATAGAGCAATTCACTAAGGAGAATAGTGAAAAGATTGCTAAGATAGATGCAAATCTTAATGCTAGTGCACAAGGTCTCACAACCGATGACAATGCATTCAAGTTGCATTATGAGAAGCTTGTAGAATCTAAATGGTTGAGACTTGAGATTTAAGAGGCAGAATCCAAAATTCAAGATGAGGTAACTGAGCTCCAAGCTCTACTACTACCAAATCTAACATTACTGCAACAACACATGACTTCAGAAAAACACTAATTGTCACTCCGAAGATGTCTATCACCGACAGTATCTATGACATGCACGCCATGATAACATTGGAGAAAATGGCCCTGGAACACCTCAAGGAGAAATGGAAGAAGATGATGGAAGACATAAAGAAATCCCATTCCCACATTTTTGACAAGTTGTAAGTATTACATCTTTGTCATTATTTTCAAAAAAGGGGGAAATGATATGGTAAAGAGGAAATGATAAGGTGAAAGGGGGAAATGATAAAAAGAAAAAAATATATGTATAAAGGAAAATGTATCAAAGAAAGAAACATGTACATACACTACACTGAGTCATGCACATAGGAGGAGCCATATTGACAAGGTAAACAGTTGGTGTAAAATCTTGACATTTCAGTTTTGCACATATCAGTTTTTTATACTAATGCCAAAGGGAGATTGATAATCCTAAAGGATAATATTTTATCATTAGTATACAAAGAAAACTATTTTTGAATCGTCGGTAACATGATCACCGAGTGACAGCAAACAAAGGTCACCAAAATAGACAAGTGCAGAGATCACCAAAAGTGTATCAACACAATGATCACCGACAGACAGTTTATAGAGTAAACCAAAAACATAACTCATAGAGTAACTCGATAGATAGTTTACAGAGTAAAACAACAACATAGTTCACAGAGAAACCTGAGAGCAGTATGACTATAGAGTATACCGAGCACCAGTCTACCAAGAGAGATTTTTAATTCCAAGAAATGTGGATCTGAGTTACACGTCAAATAAAACACTTGATTTTTATATTTATCTTTATGCTTATCTTGAAAATCCTTTCTTGAGGGACAAGTAAAGCATATGTAATTTTTTTGATCTGTCTAACTGATTGTAAACATGAAAACTAGGAGATCAAGGTCAAGTTGTAAACCTTTGATCATAGAGTTTTTATTGTAAAGAGTGAAACCTAAATAGGTCAATAAATTGTATAAATGGATGTAGTAATCAATCAGAACATGATGATTGTAGCTGCAATAGACATCGATGGATCAGACAAAGAGTTTTATGTAGAAGGACACAAAAGATATAATTCAG
Source organism: Thuja plicata (assembly GCA_018584345.1). Classification (NCBI taxonomy): domain Eukaryota; kingdom Viridiplantae; phylum Streptophyta; class Pinopsida; order Cupressales; family Cupressaceae; genus Thuja; species Thuja plicata. The sequence goes on along the minus strand of MU223785.1, from coordinate 1,320,530 downwards.
TTATGAAGAATAAGATTCAAGGCTACCGATAAGAACAAAGGTATTAATCAATCACTATACATGATACATATACATTGTGAACTTAAAGGATCTATATTCAGAAATTGAGGATTGCATACTATCAGGTCAATAATTATTTTTGACTACTCTCTAACAACTGTAGAAAATAGAAGAAATCCTTTAAGAAGGTGGACTTAACAGTCTTTATGTAAATATCTTAGCCGAGTGCACACTTATCAATGTTGCTAAATCTCTTAACTGAGTAGACATAACTAGTCAAAAACATTACTCGTAATAGGGTAAGATCATCAGAAGTGATCACACTTGTATCCTTAACCAACACCTTCCATTCTGCAGATAGTGAAGCTTTGTGGGTTTCATCCCCACTGTAGTTTTTACCTTCTAACAGGGGTTTTCTGCATTACCAATTCTTGTGTCATGTGTACTTACATTTCATGAATGTTTCTATGAATGTTTACATCCAATTAAGTTTATATTTTGATATTACATACATAAGATAGCAAAGCATCTATGGTCGGTAAAGAAAGAATAGATCATTAAGGGTTAATTTATAAAAATTTATAAGGGTACTAATTCACCCCTCCCCTCTCAGCACACACCATTCCATTATTCCAACACATCATTGTGTGACTATATCTAGTCACCTCATAAGGAAGGAGGGAACAACATCGGACTATCACAATAGCCCCTCATGGGGTTGGGCCCGGGAAACACTACCCACATGGCATGTGGGTTAACCTCAACAACACCCCTACATCAAGTGATTCAGAATGAGTACACCAACACACCTGGCATGACCATACACCAAGTGGAGAAGGAACACTCTAATTGTGTGTCGCATGGTAGTGTTCCTCACAGATTAGGCATGCATAGGACACACCTCGCATAGAGATGTCTCTCATAGATCACCGCCATAGCCAAAGGTATACATGGCTAGCTCCCACCCATATGCCTACCATGTCTATACAACCAAGCATCCATGGGTGCCCTATACAAGCCTAAAAGTGTCTCCAATTTGATCTGCATCAAGTAAGAAAATATACATTCATATAATGCACCTTCACGTAACTATGTATGTGGCATCTGTTAGTAATAACTAAGAGGGGGGTGAATCAGTGGCATCAAACCAAAAAATTAGTACCACAATATTAAGCCTCTAGTTATCTTCAATCCTATAAGATGAATACCTTCAAATATACTCATTAAATAACTATTGCTCTAAGTGCTTTGTTTGAACGTTATTCTGTATGTTTACCGAATAACAGTCTTTCAATTTACCAAAAAATACTAAATTACTTAGAGTATACCGATCAATCTAGATTAGCTATATGTGATGCAAAATAGTAAAGTAATGACTCATAAACACATTGAAACATGGATTTTTAATGTGGAAACCCTGTTAAGGGAAAAACCACTTGCGATTGGTAACCCAAAAAATTTCACTCTTCTAAAGTGAGCTCGGTGAAGAGCCAACCCTGTTAAAGGTTAGAAACACACTATTAGGTGTGACCTTGTTAGAGGATTTAAAACATTAGTTTGCACTTGATATCGGTCATTTCTATGCTACCTTCCTTGTCCAAACTCTTATGGTTTGTCAAATGGTATCTGGCATCTCATGCTATCTTCATGATCAAACTTTTTGATACTCCTTGGGAATGTATCTCGATATAGAAAGGATCTTTAAATCCTGCTCAATTAAGAGACTTTCTGAATCAATGGTTAAACTGAAACAGTATGATCTATTCACATATACAACTTATACTTGCAGATTTTTTAGATCTATTGTAAGCTCATTAAACCAATTTGATCAATATATCTTTTTAATATCTTTTCTCCACTTTTATTTTTCTCGGTATCCACAGAAATCTTTAGCTCTTTCCTCATCTTTATTGATTAGGACTATATGAAGTTGTTCTTCATCAGTTTCTCTCCAACATCCTCTTTTTCATTCACTCCCCTTAATTCATAATGAAATCAGTTGTCTCTTTATAGACATGATATCACTATTTCTAGGTTCTTGATTTTATTGATCTTGGTGTGATCCACAATCTTAGCCAATTTTATTTAAAACAAAACTCTTGTTTTATCTCACAGAGATCTTCTTTCCAACTGGACAAAATAGTTTTAAATCCTTTACTTATCTCAAGCTTTATCTTGTCAATGAAAACAATGATAACTACCAGTTAAGCCTATATTTAGCTCTTTCAGCTAGATATTTTGTCATTCCTGAACTCCATTTAACTTCAGTGTTTTAACTCTTTGATAGCTTTAGTCAACACTCCAGTTATCCTCAGGCTTCTCCATCAAGTTTGTCTGTCCTTTGGGCTTGTCTGTCCGTTGGGTTACACTGTAATTCTGGCCATTGGGTATGCTTGTGATTTTTCTCATTGGTAATGCTCATTGGGTTTCTTTCTTGGGCATCACTGTGACTTAACTTTCAGTTATCTTTGTCTGTCAGGTTCCACTAGCCGTTAGTGTTTGAAGTCACATAGTGAATGTTTTTCTTTTATGCAATACTGAAAGCATAATATTTATCTCTCTGATTCTTTGAAGTCTTTGACACTTTGATTATAACCAATTAGATTATATCAAGTTGACATTAATGAAAATACAATCCATTAACTGATTTAATGTCTTGCATTATCTTTCTGTATTTCGGTGATCAACTTAACATCTTCAAACATTCAATCAGTTACATGTCCTCAATCTCTCCCTTTGGTATTGATGGCAACATACTACATTATCACACTATATTATTACTAATACAATATAAAATATAACAGTTTCATCAATCTTTCCTATTGTAACTATTCCAAATGTCTGGCTCTCGGTAAGCTCAAATAGCTTAGATTTGTTTCTTGCAAAGTGGTCTTCTTCAATCTTCAATCCCTTCATTGGATATATGTAGCATCTAATGTCTCTATTATGATATGTTCTTTTTCCTTGACTTTTCCTCTTCTTGATAATTTCATTTTCCTTTGACAACAATCTCTCTCTTTGTATGAACTCTCTCCCTTTGTTACTTATCTCCCTTAGATGGATATTTCATATGTAATCAATTTCTCTCCCTTTGAATATTGATTAAATATTCCTTCTGATTCTTAGGAACTTCTCTTCATGGATAATGATATAATATTTTCTGATCAATGAGATAATCTGATAATGAGATAATTAATCTCTCCCTTTAACAACAATGCAAAACAAGTTTCTTCTATATCATCTTCCATCCCTTTATATAATATATTCCTTGAATTTCCCTATCCATCAGCAATACAATGTCTCTTGTGTTCGGTGCATACTTGTACCTTGTTGTGTACAGATGTATTTTTTGTTGTTCATCTCGGTGTTTGCATCAAAATGAATCATCTTTTGATTGTGTGTAGGTTGATGCAGCCTCCTAGTCAACTTACTGACCGATAGACAAGGGTTGGAACCCTAGTCTTTGTCTTAGGTACTCAAATGTATCTTTTGGTAATGGATTGGTGAATATATTAGCTAATTGTTCCTTTGATTGAACATATTCCAATATCACCTCCTTTTCTTGCACTTGTTCTCTCAGATAGTGATACTTGATAGAAATATGCTTAGTCTTAGCATGCATGACTGGATTCTTAGAAATGTTAATTGCTCTTGTATTATCACAGTAGATAATTTCTGGTTCAAGCATCTTCATATTCATACCTTCCAGCAACTCTTTGATCCATGCAATATTTAAGCAATTTGTAGCAACAGCCACATACTCTTCTTTTGTAGTAGACTGAGAGATGCATCCTTGCTTCTTGTTGATCTATGTGACAAGTTTTTCACCCATGAAGAATGCTCCTGCAGTTGTGCTCTTTCGATCATCAATGTTTCCAGCCCAATCAACATTTGTATAGACTTGTAGCTCAAATTTTCCTTCTCTTTTATACCATAATCCATAGTCCTTAGTGTTCTTTAGATCTCACATAATTCTCTTAACATCAGTCATATGTGATTCTTTGGGATTAGCAGATAATATTGCAACTATTCCAACTGCATGTGTTATATATGGTCCGGTATGAACACCTTACATTAGTTTTCCAATCATTGATCTATACAAGTTTTGATTTACCTCATTTGATTTTTCTTCTTTTGTCAGCTTACATCAGGTAGTCATAGGTGTTCCAATTGGTTTGGAATCTTCCATCTTGAATATCTTCAGCACTTCCTTGATGTATTTGGACTGAGTGATATATATGCCTGCATCTTGTTGAAGAATCGGTAGACCAAGAAAGAATTTGATCTCCCCAAATATAGACATTTCAAATTCTTTTCTCATTTCATTAGCAAAGGATTTACATAACATTTCATTTCCCCCAAAAATGATATCATCAACAAAAATTTCAACAATCAGAATATTACCTTCAGTATCTTCTTTTAAGTACAGATTGCTAATTTCGCTAGTTCTTACAAATTTAATGCTAGTGAGATAGGATTGAATTCTTTCATATCTGTCTCTAGGTTCTTGTTTCAATCCATACAAGGCTTTATGTAGACTACATACCATGTTTCTCTTGTCTAGATCAACAAACCCTTCTGGTTGTTCAATGTATACTTCTTCTTCCAGTATTCCATTTAGGAATGCGGATTTGACATCCATCTGGTATACCTTGAATCCTTTGAATGCAGCATAAGAAAGTAAGATTCTAACTCCTTATAGTCTAGCAATGGTTACAAATTTTTTACCATAATCAATACCTTCTTCTTGTGCATATCACTTGCATACTAACCTTGCTTTGTTTCGCGTGACCTCTCCATTCTCATTCAGCTTATTTCTGAATATCCATTTGGTAATGATGACATTCTTGTCATGTGTTCTCGATACTAGTGTCCTGTACTATTCTTCTCAATCCATTCTATTTCTTCATTCATGGAACTGACCCATTCTTCATTATCAAGTGTAGTATTAACAGATTTAGGCTCAAAATCACAAAGTAAACATCTAGTGTTTAGTGACTTGATTCTTGTTCTCATTCCAGCCTTCTTGTCTCCTATGATTTTATTCTGTGGATGATGTCTTCTGACATACTTGGAAATTTTTGGTTCAGCTCTGTGTTCATCATTTTGATCATCGTCTTGACCTTCATTCTGATCTCCATCACTCGGAACATCATCTTGAGGATTTGCCTAATTTTTGGTAACAACAGCCTGATGCTCGGGTGCAATATTTTGTTGCTCAGGAGTGATATAATGTTGCTCGAGTAGTGTGTTAGGTTCTGTATAAACAAACCTATTGTAGTCATCTGGTTCTCTTCTTCTTTCCTTATCACTCTTTTCTGAAAATTCATCTATTTTCACATTTGCACTTTCAATGATCTTGTTAGATGACTTGTTAAGACATTTATAGGTCTTTCTTTTGGTTGAATACCCTAGAAAGTTACCTTCTTCACTTTTGGAGTCAAGTTTTCCATTTCTATCATCTTTCAAAATATAACATTGACTGCCAAAGATTTTGAAGTAACTTACATTAGGTGTGTGACCATACCAAAGTCCATATGTTGTCTTCTTTGTGTCCTTCTTTAGTTGTACTATGTTCAATGTGTAGACAATAGTACTGATAACGTCCCTCCAATAATTTTGAGTGATTCTCTTCTCAACCATAATGGTCTTACATAGTCAACAATTGATCTATTTCTCCTTTCAATAATTCCATTTTGTTGTGGTGTTCTTGGTGCAAAAACGTGTCTTTTAATTCCATGCTCATTGCAATAGTTAGTGAATTCATCTGAAGTAAATTCCCCTCCTCTATCTGACCTTAAGTATTTCAATTTATTTTCACTTTGTTTTTCTACCATGGCCTTATATCATTTAAATATCTTGAATGCTTCTGATTTATCTTTTAAGAACATAATTGTCATCATTCTAGAATAATCATCAACAAAGACAATAAAATACCTATCTCCATAGTAACTCTTTGTTCTCATGGGTCCACATAGATCAGTATGGACTAATTCTAGAATTGCATTAGATGTATGGGTTTTACACTTGAAACTAGACTTTGTCATCTTACCTTTTTTACAATTCTTGCACATGATATTCTCGGGCTTAGTCATGCTCGGTAAGCCTCTGAAATTCCTTTTATTTCTTATCTTTATCATGTTGTCAAAATTTACATGACACAATATTTTGTGCCACAACCATATGTCTTTGTTTCTATCCATTAAACAAGCGTTAATGTCATCAAGATAGAAAAGGTTACCTTTTGCCTGCTCACCAGTTTCGATCAACCTTCCTAATTCATTGAAGATATTTGCCTTCTTATTTTCAAATGCCACTTGGTGACTTGTATTATTCAGTTGTGAAACACTTAATAGATTATAATTCATTCCTTTAACCCAGTAATAATTTTCACATTTGATCAGGTTATTCAACATTATAGTTCCTTTACCTTCAACTGGACAAGGTGTATCATTTCCCATTCTTACTGAACCACCATTATAGTATTCAAAAGTCTCAAACT
>MU223785.1:1276869-1308532 GCA_018584345.1 Thuja plicata | reverse complement strand
AGAATGAATGGAACACTTAGCACTCATTGGCTCTGGGTGATGCTCACAGAGGTGAAGCACCGGGACTTCCCGAGAGGTCACCCATCCCTGTACGACTCCAACTCAAGGGCACTTAACTACGGAGTTTTCTCCATGGTTAAACCCACTCTGCTTGCATCCTCATTTGTAAAACCTTCACCAAGTGTTGTGACTTATGAACCATCCATTAGAAAGGCACAACACTTGGTGAAGGTTTTGTAAATGAGGATGCAAGCAGACTGGGTTTAACCATGGAGGAAACTCCATAGTTAAGTGCACTCTAGCTGGAGTGGTACTGGGATGGGTGACCTCCCGGGAAGTCCCAGTGCTTCACCTCTGTGAGCATCACCCAGAGCCAATGAGTGCTAAGTGTTCCATTCATTCTCATGAGAGATGGGTTTGTGTAAACCACTACTCATGAATCAAAGGTCAATGAGTTTGACTCAAAAAACTACATAGTTGAATCGAAATAGAATTTTTTATTTTTTTTAAAAAAAAAATTTTAAAAAAAAAATTAACATTGGTCAAAATTTTGACCATTGCCAGGATTAATTTCCACCAACGTTTGGTCGAAATTTCGACCAATGCCAGGATTAATTTCTACCAACATTTGGTTGAAATTTTGACCAACTCTAGAAGCAATTGCCACCAACGAGTGGTCGCAAATTTCGACCAATACACTAAAACACCGACGAGACTGCCATGCTTTCGACCAATACAATGGTCAAAATTTTGACCATTGGTTTGGTAAAAAGTGTGGAAATCCCATCAATTTTTTTAGTGTATTGGTCAAAATTTGTGACCACTCGTTGGTGGAAGTATTGGTCGAAATTTCGACCAACTCTAGAATCAATTTCCACCAACGAGTGGTCGCAAATTTCGACCAATACACTAAAAAAATGATGAGAATGACATGCTTTCGACCAATACAATGGTCAAAATTTCGATAATTGGTTTGGTGGAAAGCATGGCATTCTCGTCTTTTTTTTAGTGTATTGGTCGAAATTTGAGACCACTCGTTGGTGGAAGTATTGGTCAAAATTTTGACCAATTCACTAAAAAATGACGGTAATTTTAAGCTTGGGCTATAATCAAAATTCTGACCTTTGTTTTGGTCAAAATTTTGACTAATTATAAATACGTCGAAAATTCGACAAAAAAAGACCGACGAAAGTTTTGGTCGTAAATTTGACCAATTACTGTCAAAATTTTGACCAATTATCGTCGAAAATTGAGGTCAAATTTACTAGTGCCTGATGGATTACTATTAGTTGCCATATTTGTTGATGACAGTATCTTTGGAGGTAATGACAAGCTCAATATAGCATTTGCAAAAGAAATGCAGAATGAATTTGAAATGAGTATGATTGGTCCTATAAAATACTTTTTGGGATTAAATGTAAAATAGACAGATAAAGGAATATTCATTAATCAGTCAAAATATGTAAAGGAAATACTGAAAAACTTCAAGATGGAGGATTGCAAGCCAGTATTCACTCCTATGATCACAGGAAGTAAACTTTCAAAAGATGATGACTCCACAGCAGTTGATAAAACATTATACAAATCTATGATTGGAAAGCTTATTATCTAACTCAATCAAGACCTGACATATCAAATGCAATTGGCATTTTTGGAAGATTTGCAACTAAACCCAAGCATAATCACCTAATGGAAATCAAAAGCATATTTAGATATCTTAAGGGAACTATAGACTATGGTTTATGGTATCCTAAATCAGAGAATACACAACTTCAGGTGTATACTGATGCAGATTGGGCAGGTTGTATTGATGACAAGAAGAGCACTTTAGGAGGAGCAGTATTTCTTGGAGAAAGGTTGGTATCTTGGACAAGCAAGAAGAAAAACTATATTTCTTAGTCAATAGCAGAGGCAGAATATGTTGCAGCAGCACTAAATTATACAACAATTGTTTGGATCAAGCAGATGGTTAAAGACTTTGGTATTTAGGTTGACTATCCTATTTTTATTCATTGTGACAACACCAGTACTATTAACATGTCTAAGAACCCTGTGATGTACGCAAAGACAAAACACATAGAGATCAAGTATGCAGACAAGGAAGTGACATTGGATTATGTAAGCACAAAATATTAGTTAGCAAACATTTTCACGAAGCCTTTAGCAAGGGATACTTTTGAGTATCTAAGGGAGAAGTTGGCAGTCATTCCCTCTCCTAAGTCTGATTAGAAAAAGTAGCAATTACATCAGTCCTGTGTGACTGATGAATGGTTGAGTACTCTACTTCTAGAGTAGTACCTATGTAAAATGGTTTATGGCACCCTTTGCCATTGATGTCAATGGGGGAGTATGTACTAAAAACAAGGAACACAAACAAAGAGCTAAACAAGGAACACATACAAGGAGCTTATACTCTAGGGGAGTATACATAGTCTATGTAACTACAGCAGTGTAGATGAATCTTTGATGAGGATATTGAGAAGATTGTAAAAGAAAGAAGACACCATGAACAGAAGTTGTTTTTATCATATGTTTCCATCAATGCCAAAGGGGGAGATTGTTGGAGATTTGATTCTAAACAGTTGGTTGATTGTATGTTTGTCATTGATGACAATATATAATACACAATAGTACTTCTATATGTACTTATCCATATGATAACATGAAGACCAGCATGGATAGATACATGTTGTTGACATGTTTACTATACTAAGTTCATACACGCATACCCAGATATGAAGTTTTAGTAAAGATATGTAATTCTGTTATTGACGGTTACAGTTCTGGAGGAATAACAGTTTAAGGCCAACTTATGTAACGTGTTGATCAAGTTGCGCCTATCTTCAAGATATGCGTGTGTATATTCATGATTATTTATGAGTTGTTGATATTAATCTAAATGTGCAAAACATATTTCAAGAAGATTGCAAAGTTATGATTAAATTGATGAAGCAGACTTAGTGAAGTGACGCGTCTATTTAGTTAGTACTTGTGCGGTTGTAGTTATGCTTGTGCACTTAGTAGAGCCATCAAGGATGTTAAGAAGATTTTTCCTACAGGTCCCATGGTCTCATACTTGGTGTATGTACTTATAGAAGGTCATTTGTAATAAGAAGAGTTGTGAAAGCCAGAGATTAGAAAAGTAGAGCAGAGTGTTAAAGAAGTAGAGATATATTTATCATATGTTGATAATATAGATATTGAAGTAGAAGATTTTAGAACACAGAGAAGATTTTTGTAGTGATTTACAAGAGGTTAAAGAATCGGTGCATAAAAGGAACTGATTAGACAAGCAGTGTCATAGACAGCAGTTCACCTTGTTGATACAGTGTGTATCAAATAACCAGAAGGTTGTAGCCTTCACCACTTGCACAGTGAGTCCTTGGATAGTGAGTCCACCACCTCTAACAGGGTTGTTGTAAAATAATCCTAAAAGGGTCCGACCCTTAACTAGGTCACTATACTACTGCATTTTAATGTACAACTCCTAACAGGGTTGGAAGATCTTTTAACAGGGATCACTATAAACAGTATAGTTCTTTGTGGTTACTAATTCCCACCGGGGTTTTTACCATTTGGTTTCCCGTAACCAAATTGATGTGTTGTATAATGTTTTATCTGTATGTGCATTTACTTTGTATCAATCTGGATTAATAAGTATAAGATAAAGATTTAAACTTGCAGATAACTGATTCACCCCCCCCTCTCAGTTATCTCTGAAGTATTCTAACAGGAATTGGTCCCTAGACCTTGTGACAAGAACGTGATTGGAACTAAGTGGATATTCAGAAACAAAATGAATGAAGATGGTACAATGATAAAAAAATAAAGAAAGAATGGTATGTAAAGGATATGCGCAGAGAGAAGGAATTGACTATTCTGATACATTTTCCCCTATGAGTAGACTGGAAGCTATAAAGTTGTTTTTAGCTAATGCAACATTCAAGAACTTCAAATTATATCAGATGGATGTCAAGTTAGCTTTCCTGAATGGTGACTTGAAGAAAGAAGTCTACATAGAGCATCCTGAAGGATTCAAACCTTCAGACAAACTAGACATGGTATGCAGACTAAAGAAAGCCCTTTATGGACTTAAACAAGCCCCAAGAGCATGGTATGAGAGACTTGATGGCTACTTAACAAAAATTGGATTCAAAAAGAGAGTAGCATATTGCAACCTATTCATTAGAGAGACACCTAAAGGATTATTACGTGTTGCTATCTTTGTTGATGATATTAGTTTTGGAGGTAATGAGAAGCTTAGGGCAGAAATTGCCAAAGAGATCCAGAGTGAATTTGAAATGAGCATGATTGGACCTATAAAATAATTTTTGGGATTAAATGTAAAGCAGACAGATAGAGGTATATTCATAAATCAGTCTAAATATGTGAAGGATATATTGAAGAAATTCAAAATAGAAGATTGCAAGCCAGTAAGCACTCCTATGATAACAAGAAGCAAGATTTCTAAAAATGATGACTCCACAGTAGTTGACAAAACACTTTACAAGTCCATGATTGGAAAACTCATATATCTTACTCAATCTAGACCAGACATATCTAATGCAGTTGGCATTTTTGGGAGATTTTTAGTTGAACCTAAACAAAATCACCTAATGGAAATCAAAAGAAAATTTAGATATCTAAAGGGAACTATAGACTATGGTTTATGGTATCCTAATTCAGAAAATGTAGAACTTCATGTATACACAGATGCAGATTGGGCAGGTTGTGTTGATGACAAAAAGAGTACTTCAGGAGGTGCATTATTTCTTGGAGATAGGCTGGTTACTTGGATAAGCAAGAAGTAGAACTGTATTTCTCAGTCAATAGCAGAAGCTGAGTATGTAGCAGCCGCATTGAATTGTTCAACAATGGTTTGGATCAAACAAATGATTAAAGACTTTGGAATTCAGATTGATTATCCCATTTTCATCCATTGTGACAACACCAGCACCATTATTATGTCAAAGAACCTTGTGATGCACACAAAGACAAAACACATAGAAATAAAATATCATTTTCTAAGAGAAAAAGTTGTAGAAAGAGAAGTGAAGCTAGATTATGTAAGCACCAAAGATCAGTTGGTAGACATATTCACAAAACCATTATCAAATGATACTTTTGAGTATCTCAGGATGAAGCTGGGATTAATTCCCTTTCTTAAGTCTGATTAGAATTCACACAAAATGCATCAGTCCTTGGTGACTGATGAGTGGTTGACTACTCTACCTCTGGAGTAGGACTTGAGCTTTTCTATATTTGGCATCCTTTGCCATTGATGTCAAAGGGTGAGTATATTGTAAGGGGGAGCATATACTCTGAGGGAGTATATAGCCATGAAAATAAAAACACAGTCAAAGGAGATGTAGCAATGAAGAGGAACATTTGATGAGGATATTGAGAAGATTGTAAAAAGAAAGAAGACATTGTTGGATTGATGGTGTTTTTAATCATATGTTGCCATCAATGTCAAAGGGGGAGATTGTTGGAGATTTTCCTTTATGCAAATAGTTGACTGTATGTTTGTCATTGATGAAAACATATAGTATACAACAGTGAACTATATACACTTTTTAGTATGGATATGTGGAAGCCTTGCGTGGTTGTTTTTATGTTTTAGACATAGTTAATATACCATGTTCATACACACAGATTCAAATGTTTAGTAACAATTGAGATATGTTACTCTATTTATCTGCCACAATTTCAGAGGATTATTTTTAGAAAGCCGACAGTAATCTCATTGATTCTTCAGTTGCGCCTATCTATGGGATATGCATGTTTAGATTCATGTTTAGTTATGAGACAAAGATAATTAACCAAAGGCGCTAAACATGTTTCATCCAATGTGTGACGTTTGGGTAATTTTGGTAGAGCCGACTATGTGAAGCGATGCATCTATTCAGTTTGAGTTGCCCGGTTCTAATTATGTTGTGTGCTTTGTTTAGCTGACAAGAGAAACATTGGAGGGATTCCTATAGCTAACAAAGATCATATCTTTTGGAGAAGATACTTATAGTAGTTCATTTGAAGATCACCAAGTAAATGAAAAGAAAAGAGACAGAAAAAGAATAGAACAGGATGTTGATTGTTTTGGGACAGTAAAGCCATTTCATTCAACAGTTAAAGATCTATGTGAAGAAGTAGAGAGTGTATACAATTCATTGGAACTGATCAGGACAACAGGTCTACTCAAATAGTTCATTATTAGATATAGTGTATATATGTTTCACTGAAGGTTATAGCCTTCATCATTCTAGTAGTGTGCTTTTGGAAAGTGAGTCCTCACCCCTAATAGGGTTATTTGTAAAAGACTCCTAACAGGGTCCAACCCTTAACCAGGTCACTGCACTTATTGTATTGTAAAGATAAACTCCTAACAGGGTTGTAACATCTTCTAACAAGGATTATTATACTCAAGTACAGTTCTTTGTGGGTGCTAATTTCCATCAAGGTTTTTACCTATTATGGTTTTCCCGTAACCAAAATTGTGGTGTTCTATTTTTTGTTATCTTAATGTGCATATGCTCCATGATATTCTTTACTTAATTAGAAGAAAGAATTAAATTAGTGGATAGCTGAATCACCCCCCCCCCTTCTCATTTATCCCTTGGGACAATTCCAACACTAGCTTCAACTTATCCCACATTTTCTTTGTAGAGGTGCAGGTTTTGACATCTTCACACTCAGCATCGGAGAGTGATGAGGCAAGTTCTATCATCATGCAATTATGCTCATGCTTTTCTCTCAATTTATAAAGAGTGTGAGGTCTTGTAGGAAACACATATTCAGTATCAAGGTGTTGAGTAACATCATTACCAATACCTGATAGGTGGAGTCTTATTCTACTTTACCATGATGCAAAGTTGTCTTTATTCAACTTGGGCACATCTCTTCTGTTCATCTTTTGATCTTTTTCTTGAGCTGTTAAACTCCCTTTCTAAACACACAAGCTCTGATACCAATTGTTAGTAATAACTAAGAGGGGGGGTGAATCAGTGGCCTCAAAAATATTCTAATTAATCAACCCAAAAAGTTAGCACCACAATATTAAGCCTCTAGTTATCTTTAGTCCTATAAGATGAAAGCCTTCAAATATACTTATTAAATAACTACTGCTCGAAGTGCTTTATTTAAACCTTATTCTATATGTTTACCAAATTATAGTCTTTCAATTTACCGAAATATAGTAAATTACTTAGAGTATACCGATAAATCTAGATTATCTATCTGTAATGAAAAACACTAAAGTAATGACTCATAAATACATTGACACGTAGATTTTTAACGTGGAAACCTTGATAAGGGAAAAATCACTTGGCACCGGTAACCCTAAAATTTTCACTCTTCTAAAGTGAGCTCAGTGAAGAGACAACCCTGTTAAAGGTTACAAACACACTATTAGGTGTTACCTTGTTAGAGGATTTAAATCATTAGTTTGTCACTTTATATCAAGCATTTCTATGCTACCTTCCTTGTCCAAACTCTTCTGGTTTGTCAAATGGTATATGGCATGTAATGTTATCTTCATGATCAAAATTTTTGATACTCCTTGGGATGCATCTCAATATAGAAAGGATCTTTAAATCATTCTTGGTTAAGATACTTTATGAATCAATGGTTAAACTAAAACAGTATGATCTGTTCACATATGATAGAAATAGCCCCAAGGTGTGCTTCACAATTCAGTAGACAGGACCTTGTTTGTCCTAGTCCAAATAGGATCCTAATATTCACTATAGGACCACCCTATTCAATAAAAATTGATTCCAAGACTTCTCCTAAATCTTCCCTAAGAGTCACAACAATTTTTGTTCACCTTGAAGGACAACTATCTCAGTTTTGTCTCAATGCTTTTATTGGCTTTGAAGAATCCCAAAGCTAAAATATTCATACCAACACTTCCCATCCTACAAGGGTCTTGTACACATGTATAATTTTCATTCTACATCCAATAAAATCAAATCCCATAATTCTTCAACCCCAAGTTAGTCGAGTTTCAAATTCATACCCAAATTGTCTTCTTAGGCATAAAACACCAATTAGCCCTATCCAGTGAGTTTTTCAAGATTTTCTCTGAAAACTTCCACACAGCCCCTAAAACCAATTTAGGATTTAGATACCCTTTTGGGAGACCTAAAATATTTCTAAGGTATAGGGTTCCCAATCTATCCGTACACCTCTGTCTTGAAATGTAGGGCTATTAGGCATATTTTGGCTCCTCACTAGCTCTCTACTAATTTCTATGAAACCCTCTATCCAGATGGATTGTTTGGGTTCTAATCTTGACACTAGGGATCTATGAGACCCTAAAAACAGTGATACCACACTTGGTTCAGCTCTCCCATTCACACCCTCATCTCTGCATATAGGTTTTTACCTGTCACTCTCCTAGTTGGGCTGTCCTAACTCGCCTAGGGCATGACTTTATAAATAGAAAAATGTTTCTCTTGACCTCCTACTTGTATATACACTATTTATAGAGGCTCCCCTATGAAATTTATTCAACCTTTTAGGTTTCCCATGGTTTAATTTCATGGGGGAGCCATAAAACCAAAATTGCCCTAATTTACACCATCATACTACCTAGTTTGAATATATTTTCCTACAGTTAACAAATCAACTCAAAATTACTAACACTCTAAATGAAAATATCTTATAACTATCCCTAATACATGAATCCACAATTGGATCTTATGTTTAAATCCGTTAAAACACCATAAAATTGAAAGGTAATCGACTGCACACTATTTTCAGAAACACTTGCTTTCTTGCTCTCCAAAAATTGCATACATTCACTCCACCCTCGGGAAATGAGCCATAGAGTTTCTAAAGAAATATTATCCACAATTTCATGTCATGGTCATTAATTTCCAACTCCTATAAAAGAGGGGATCCAATGTTGTCGAGTTGCATGCAACATTTGCAAAAAGTTACAAATGTTGTCATGACAGCTTTTTGGCATCTTTTGCATTTATGATGCAAACTACAAACTAGGGCCTCTAACCCATTTATTTCAATGAACTAAGCTCATTAATGACTCATGAATCATATTTGGAACCAAACATGGGTCTAGGGCACAATTTGAACCCATTTCCCAACTCTAGACCAAACTAGGACTAAACTACTAAAAGCAACTAACAAAGACTAATAGTGAACTTAGCACTAAAACTAATTCACCTAGTCACGCAACATGACCTTCTAAGGTCTTAAGAAAACACACACATTGACTTGGATAAGGTCAGATACAAGCCAAAACACTAGGGCTTTGATGATTTCCTAGGTGCTCCTGCACCATCCTCCCCTAAACAAAAGACTTCAATCCATCCTTGGATTGAGTAAGTTGAGATCAACACCCAACTTCTTAAACTCAGTTTCCTTGATCCATAATGCATCTACATCAGATTTTCCTTTCCATTTTACCAAGTTTTCTCTATACTCCTTCTTTCTGGTCTTCTTGTAAACTCTAGAATCTAGAATTGTCTCTGCTTGTGTGATTGGTACAAATGGAAAATGTAGTACTTCAACCTCCTATATTACTTCATTCAAACTCTAATCAGCATCAAGGATTGGGGCTTTGTACAGTACTAATTCTGACACATTAAAAACTAGAGATCCCAAATCCTCTGGAAGTTCCACCTTATAGGCATTGGCTCCATACTTGGCCAGTATGACACATGGACCAATTCTTCTCATCTGAAGTTTATGAGGTGTTCCTTTTGGAAGTATTTCCTTATTGAGGTGAACCATTACTAGATCTCCAACCTTGAATTGGATATCTCTTCTTCTTTTATCCACTTTATTCTTGATCTTCTTTGTATTGTCAATGAGTGTCTTCCTGACTATCTCATGAACCTCTTGCATTGAATGGGAAAAATCATCAGCATAACACCTCCCTTTGGCTCTGTCCTTGAGTTCTCTAAGCTCATAAATTCCTCTTGGATGAAGACCATAGACTATTTCAAAAGAACTTTTTCCTGTAGTCCTATTCACTGTGTCATTATAAGCATACTCTATTTGTCCAATGAGTTGGTCCCAAACTTGACCATACTCTTTTTTTAAACACCTTAGGAGATTTCCAAGACTCCTGTTTTTTACCTCTATCTGACCATCTGACTGAGGATGGTAGGCAGATCCAAAAGACAAATTAGCTCCAAGCTTTTGCCACAGATTCTTCCAAAAATGGAACATGAATTTGGTGTCTCTATCAAACACTATACTCAGTGGTAAACCATGAATTCTAACAACCTCCTTGAAGAATAAATAAGCTATCTGATTGGCATCATTGGTTGTCTTGTAGGGCACAAAGTGTGCCATTTTATGAAATCTATCTACAATCACATAGACATTGTCCATTCCATGTCTTGTCTTGGGAAAACCTAGTACAAAGTCCATGCTTAGACATTCCCATGGTCTGGTTGGAATGGGAAAAGGTTGATATAGGCCTACATTTGTAGATGTTCCTTTCGCCTTCTGATAGATAACACAACCTTCAACATATCTCTTCACATCCAAGTTCATCTTGGACCAAAAATAGAATCTTTGGACTAACTCTTGAGTTTTTCTTAATCCCAAAATAGCCACTAAGTGCACCATTGTGTTTCTCTTGTATAATATTATCTCTTATAGACCCCCTAGGGACACATAACTGACTCCCTTTAAAAAAAAGATCAGAATGCAAAGTGTATTCAGAGTATTGACTATGAAAGTGGTTTTTATACTCTTTACATACCTTGTATATGTTTGCAAAGTCCTCATCTTCACCATATAGGTCCTTGAAGTTGTCAATTCCCATACTCTACAGTTGAATCTCTTGAATGGTCAATGCTCTTCTGCTCAAAGCATCTGCAAATTTATTCTGCAACCCCTTCTTTTGTTTGATGTTGAATCTGTATGCTTGTAGGTATTCAACCCACTTCATATGCTTATGACTCAACTTGTCTTGTGAGTTTAAGAAACTCAATGCTTGATTGTCTGAATAGAAAAAATACCTTCTTTGGCAATAGACAATGCATCCATTTTCTCAGTGACTGGACCAAAGCATACATCTCTAGGTCATAAGAAGAATACTTCTTCTTAGATTCACTCAACTTATCCAAATGGAAAGCCACTAGTCTTCCCTCCGGACTTAAGAAAACTCCAATTGCCACATTTCTCGCATCACACTCCACTATAAACAACTTTTCAAAACTTGGAAAAACCAAAATTGGTTGTGTTGCAATTTTTTTCTTCAGTATCTCAAAACCATTATTAGCTTGTTCATTCCAAACAAACTTAGTCTTCATGCCTCCCTTAATTGTACCTAACATAGGAGCACATATTGCACTAAACTGTTTAATAAATTTCCTATGGTATTGTGCAAGGCCATGAAAATTTCTTACCTCAGTACTTGTTCTTCGAGTAGGCCAGTTGATGATAGCCTCAACCTTGCTTAGATCCATCTTTAAGTTACCCTAAGATAGCACAAAACCAAGGTACACCAACTTTGTCTTGATGAATTCACACTTTTCTAAGTTGATCAGAAATTTCTCCTCCTGCGTCTTCTTAAAAACCAATTCCAAGTGTTTGAGGTGCTCTTCTCTTGTCTTACTATAGATGAAAATATCATCCAAGTAGACCACTATAAAATTTCCATTATACTCTTTAAGTACCTCATTCATCAACCTCGTGAATGTTGATGGGGAATTTGACAACCCAAATGTCATGACAAGCCACTCATACAGTTATTCTATAGTCTTGAAGGTTGTTTTATAATCATCCCCTTCATTTACTCTGATTTTATGGTAGCCACTTTTTAGGTCTATCTTTATAAAGTACCTTTCTCCTCCTAGATAATCCATTAGGTATTCTATCCTAGGGATAGGGAACCTATACATAATAGTGATCCTATTGATTTCTCTGGAGTCTGTAGATAACCTCCAAGTTCTTCCCTTTTTAGGGGCTAGGACTGTGGGCATGGCACAAGGTCTAATGCTCTTTCTTATAAGACCTTGTTCTAAAAGCTCTTGGATTTGTCTAGCAATATCTTCATTCTATTGGGGAGTAATTTTATAGGCTTCCTTATTGGGTAGGGTAGCTCCTGGTATTAGGTCTATCTGATATCTTACAGACCTCTTAGGGGGTAAGGTTGATGGTTGTCCATCACTCACTATTCCCTCATACTTCACTAGCATTTCTTGGACTTATTTTGGCAGCTCTGTCCTCTTATCTATTTTGTCTGAAACTTCCTTTGGATTTAACACCAAGGAAAATTAAACCCCCTCTCCTTCATCTAAGGTCTCTAATAAATATTTTTCACCCACCATGAGTACATTGGGACTAGTAGTCTTTAACTCTACATCCTCTAACAGTGACTAGATTTTATATGTCACATCGTCTTTCTTGAAGGAGTATAAATTTTTCACTCCATCATGCATGGCCCTCCTATCAAATTTCCATGGTCTACCTAGGAGAAAGTGACATGTGTCCATAGGTAAGACATCACATAAAAATTTATCCTTATATCTCCCAATGGAGAATTCTACCGAAGCTTTCTCATTAACTAGGACATGTTGTCCTTTGTTTAGCCAAGTGACCTTATAGGGACTGGTGTGGGGTATTCTTTTCATATTCAGCTTACTGACTGCCTCCTCTGACACTATATTTTCATTTGACCCTGAGTCTATGATGACTCTACATACCTTTCCCATCATTTTACACTTGACTCTGAATAATGATCTCCTTTGACTGAGTTCTTCTCATCATGAGATTCTCTCCCTCCTCTTATTCTAATGGCACTTTAGGGTTCTTGTTTCCACTTGTCTCTTCATGAACATAATTCACTCTTTTTTCACCTCCTTGAGAGGTACTTCCCTTCTCTAGACACCTATATGCTAGATGTCCTAATTGATTATATGATAGCATTTCATATTGGCAAAATAGTTGCCTCTCCCTTGACTATTGTCTCTTCCTCTATTGTTAGAGTTCCTTCCTCTAATGAAGTTTCCTTCATGTTGTTCAATGAGCTTAGTCTCTGATTTTCCTTTAGATTTAGAGCTTCTTCCACCATAACCACTTCTTTTTCCTCTAGTATCTCTTCCTCTACCTCTTCCTCTTGAAGTATTGGAATTTTTTTTTCTTCTTCAACTTGTCTTCCACCTTGATAGCAATTTGGTGGCATTTTTTAACTGTATCTGGAGTCAAAAGACTCATCTCATCTTGAATGGTCCACTTAAGTCCATTAAGATATCTTGAAACCTTCACTTTTTCATCCTATACTACTCTTGACCTCATACAAAGTCTCTGAAACTCTTCAATGTATGAGTTGATATCTAGGTCCTTCTGCCTTAGACCATGTCTTCTCTTATGCAATTGGATTTCATAATCCTCAGGGATGTAAGCATCTCTTACTCTTGCTACCATAGCTTTCCATGAATCAATGGGCCTTTTCCCTTCCTTCTCTCTCTGATCTTGGATGAATTTCCACCAAGTGAGAGCAGACCCTCTTAGTCTTGCTTTATCAACTTTCACCTTTTGAGCCTCTATGATTCCATCACACTCAAAATGGTTCTCTAGTCCTTCTATCCAATCAAGGACTACCTCTGGTTCCATTTTTCCACTGAAATGGGAACTCCTTCCAATTATTTTCCACTCATAGCCTTTAGGGATTTCAGGAATGGTTCTTCATTTAGGATAGGGTCAGCTTCAGGGACTTCATCTTCAATGGAAATCTCTTTTCCTTTCCCTTCCATTATGTCCTTTACTTCATTTGCTTTCACATCCACTTTTTTCTCCAATTGAGAAAGCCTATCTCAGAGTAATCTATTCTCCTCCTCTTGTTCATCTACCTTCTTTTCTAATTCATAATTAGTCACAATTTTTGACTCTCCAATGGATTCCTCTTGTTGTAACTTTAACCAAAAGCCTGATCAAAAGAGGCTCTAATAGCACTCTGATAGAAGTAGCCCCAAGGTGTGCTTCACAATTCAGTAGACAGGACCTTTCTTGTCCTAGTCCAATTAGGATCCTAATCCTCACTATAGGACCACCCTAGTCAATAGACACTAATTCCAAGACTTCTCCTAACTCTTCCCTAAGACTCGCAACAATTGTTGTTCACCTTGTAGGACAACTATATCAGTTTTGTCTCAATGCTTTCATTGGCTTTGAAGAATCCCAAAGCTAAACTCTTCATACCAACACTTCCCATGCTACAAGGGTCTTGTACACACTTAGAATGTTCATTTTGCATCCACTCAAATAAAATCCCATGTCTTCAACCCAAGTTAATCGAGTTTCAAATTCATACCCAATTTGTCCTCTTAGGCCTAAAACACCAATTAGCCCTATCCAGTGAGTTTTTCAAGGTTTTCTCTAAAAAATTCCACACAACCCATCAAACCAATTTATGATTTAGATACCCTTTTGAGAGACCTAAAATATTTCTAAGGTCTTGGGTTCCCAATCTGTCTATACACCTCTGTCCTGAAAGGTAGGGCTATTAGGCCTATTTTGGCTCCTCAGTAGCTCTCTACTAATTTATATGCAAAACTCTTTCCAAATGGATTCGTTGGGTTCTAATCTCAACACTAGGGACCTATGAGACCCTAAAAACACTAATACCACACTTGGTTCAATTCTCCCATTCACACCCTTGTCTATGCATATAGGTTTTTACCTGTCACTCTCCTAGCCAGGTTGTCCTAACTCGCCTAGGGCATGACTTTATAAATAGAAAAACATTTCTCTTGACCTCCTACTTGTATATAAACTATGTATAGAGGCTCCCCTAAGACATTCATTCAACCTTTTAGGTTTCCCACGATTGAAATTCATTGGGGGGGGGGGCATAAAACCAAAATTGCCCTCATTTACACTAGCAAACTACCTAGTTTTAAGATGTTTTCCTATAGTTAACAAATCAACTCAAAATTAATAACACTGTGAATGAAAATATCTTAGAACTATTCCTACTACATGAATCCATAGTTGGATCTTATTTTTTAATCCATTAAAATACCATAAAGTTTCAAGGTAGTTGATTGTTCACTGTTTTCAGAAACACTTGCTTTCTTGCTCTCCAAAAATTGCATACATTCACTCCACCCTTAGGAAATGAGCCATAGAGTGTCTAAATATACCTTCTCCACCATTTTAGGCCATGGTCATTCATTTCCCATTCCTGTAAAAGAGGGGATCCAATGTTGTCGAGTTGCATGCAACATTTGCAAAAAGTTGCAAATGTTGTCATGACAGCTTTTTGGCATCTTTTGCATTTATGATGCAAACTACAAACTAGGGCCTCTAACCCATTTAGTTTGATAAACTAAGCTCATTAATGACTCATGAAGAATATTTTTCACCCAACATGGTTCTAGGACACAATTTGAACCCATTTCCCAACTTTAGACCAAACTAGGACTAAACTACTAAAAGCCACTAACAAAGACTAATAGTGAACTTAGCACTAACACTAATTCACCTAGTCACACAACATGACCTTCTAATTTCATAATAAAACACACACTAACTTGGATAAGGTCAGTTACAAGCCAAAACACTAGGGCTTTGAGGATTGCCTAGGTGCTCCTGCACCAACATATACAACTTATACTTGCAAATTTTTTAGATCTATTGTAAGCTCATTAAACCAATCTGATCAATATATCTTTTTAATACCTTTTCTCCATGTTTGTTTTCTCGGTGATGCTATACTCTATTTCTTGCTGTCCATAGAAATCTTTAGCTCTTTCCTCATCTTTATTGATCAGGACTGTATGAAGTTGTTCTTCATCAGTTTCTCTCCAGCATCCTCTTTTTCATTTTCTCCCCTTAATTCATAAAGAATTAAGTTGTCTCTTTATAGACATGATATCATTGCTTCTAGTTTCTTGATTTTCTTGATCTTGGCGTGATCCACAATCTTAGCCAATCTGATTTAAAACTAAAGTACTATTTTATCTCACAGAGATCTTCTTGCCAACAGGAAAAAGCAACTTTAAATCCTTTACTTATCTCAGGCTTTATCTTGTCGATGAAAATAATGATAACTACCAGTTAAGTCTATATTTAGCTCTGCTAGTGAGATATTTTGTCATTTTTGAACTCTAGTGAACTTTGGTGTTTTAACTCTTTGATAGCTTTGTTCAACACTCCAGTTCTCCTCAAGCTTCTCCGTCGAGGTTGTCTGTCCATCGGGTTTGTTTGTCCGTCGGGTTTATCTGTCCTTTGGGCTTGTCTATCCATCGGGTTACACTATGATTCTAGTTTTCAGGTATGATTGTTATTCTTATCGTTGGTAATTCTTGTTAGGTTTCTTGCTAGGGCATCACTGTGACTTAACTTTTGATTATCTCTGTCTGTCGGGTTCCACTAGCCATCGGTGTTTGAAGTCACATAGTGAATTCTTTTCTTTTATGCAATACTAAAAGTATAATATTTATCTCTCTGATTCTCTAAATTTTTTGACAATTTGATTATAACCAATTAGATTATATCAATTTGACATCAATGAAAATACAATGCATTAACGGATTTAATTTCTTGCATTATCTTTTTGTATTTTGGTGATCAACTTAACATCTTCAAGCATTCAATCAGTTACATGTCATCAGGCATCGTGTTATCGAGCTTGGATCTCTACCATCAGCAACACAACTTCATCACCTCACACTATGTCAAAACATCAGTGAGGTGTTGCATCATGTCGAAACATGTGTGAGAACAGTATCCATCACAGCATGGGCTAAAATAAATCTGCTCTACATGCTGGACCACATAGAAATGTACATATCCATAAATCATATAACTTCTCATAGAGGCTCATATCGAGTACTTGTATTGTGCTCAAGAACTGTGGGGATTGGGCTAAACACTTTTGAACCACATGTACGGGTCCATCATAAGGGGAAGCATTGATTACTCTCTTCTCTTGAGTAGTGGAGGCTAAGGTCACTTCGTGCTGCCATTATATGCACACCACATAACTACCCAAGGAAATGGTGATGCTACTATCCCTCCACATACTGAGTTACTAATGCCCATGGGTTGGCACATAGTAGGGTAACAAACAAGAAAGAAACACATGAGTGGCATGGTTCTCTCATACATTTATCCAAAACATAACTTTCATGGATGGGAACTTGTATTGCCCGTTCCATGGCACTCAAACAATTACAGGTTATACACAACGCCCAACATAAGCACTGGAATTGGCTTTATCACATTTACAAGGGAGTACACAATAACATCGTGTATTATCCATATGTTCCAATTTTTTCTTTTCACAATTCACATTATTTATACATGGTAGAAAAATACCAATGACATATTTAATCACATTCCACCGCTTCATGAGCATATGCCAATATCCAATGCACGCATATCAATCTCATCCTTTCACATAATATAACATGTATCTGCAAGATGACTTAAACTTATATAAAATAAGGCACAAAGAACAATGATACATTATGTCACCCTTTTATTTATTCAAGATTCATTGAATCAACACACATTTCTTCTAATTAAGGAAAGGAAACAATAAAATTGTACTACACACATTTATTAGTTACAAAACTAATCATTATAAAGCATTATGGAGATGCACTTTTTACCCAATCAAGGACACCAAGAGTGGACCAAGTATCATTTTTTCAAATAAATAAATTAGCTAGGTACTTCCATTACACATGATAAATCCATCCAAGAAAGACAAATCAAACTATATAGACATTTTCAAGACACTTGTATTTACTAACATAATGATTTCAATACACATAAGGAAATAAATTGAAGTAATTTAATAAGGGTTACAACAATATTTGTCAACTAAAGTATCAATAGTCTAATATTAAAATTTGGGGAGGATAATCACATCATTAATAAACCTACCATAACATTCATATTTCATCTAAATATACCTATTCGTCAAGTCAAGAACAAATCATTTCCAAAAATAGTCAAGAAAATATTACATCAACCCTAGCTCTTCCTTCAATAATTGCAACAAAAGAACACATATTCCTTTAATTATGAAAGCTCCTAATTTCATCAATATGGTTAACCCCTACGTAGGCCTCCAATCACAAATGCACCTTGGGGAATCAGGTATTTTACCCAAGAATTTCAAAATCAACAATTTAAATCATATATTTACATTACATAGCTAAGATCATTTGATGATCATTCATCAAAAAGATGATAAACTATAACTGATTGAATGTTTGAAGATGAAAAAGTTGATGATCACCGAGATGAAGAAGGAAAATGCAAGACATTAAATTATTTAATGTATTTTACACTTAAAGATCTGAAAAGAAATTTTTTTTTTCATCGGTAATCATGTACACTGAGTGACACTAAACCCTGAGGGACAGTGAACCCCGAGCACAGAAGTTCAAAGTGTTACCTGATGGATAGTGTTACCTGAGAAAGTGATACCCGAGAAAGCATTACCAAGCTAACTATAGTTGTCACCAAATAGAACTGGAGTTGATGCCCAAGCTATCTACAGTAGTCACCGAGCACAACTAAAGTGTTAACCGACAAGAACTAAAGTTAGGAAAATGACCAACAACTTAGCTAGCAGGAGCTAATTTTGAGTTAACTGTTTGATTACTTTGTTTTCATAAATTAGTTAAAGCTAAATATAAGAAGGATATTTAAAGCATGTATTATTCTAGAAAATAAGGAGATTTTTACAGATTAAAACTTAAACAAGCATGACGAGCTTTACAGATCAAGAAGTGATCAACGAAGAAAACAAGAAGGAAAAGAAACGGTGAAATCATGTCTATATAAAGAGACAAGTAATTCATTATAAATAAGAGGAATGTTGAAGAGAATTCTGGAGAATATAGAATTCTTCATACATATCTGATCATACAAGCTAAAGAACAAAGCTAATAATTTTTCAGACACCAAGCAACAGAGAAGCAACAACATTCACCGAGCAAAATGAAGTGGAGCAAAGGAACTGAAGAAAAAATTAATCAGAAGAGGTATTATGAGCTTACAATAGATCTAAATATCTACAAGATTAAGTTGTATTTATGAATATATCATATATTGTTTCAGTTTAACCATTGATTTAGAAAATCTCTTAACAAAGTAGGCTCTAACCATCCTTTATATATTGAAATACATCCCAAGGAGTATCAAAATGTTTTCATGTTGACAGCATAGTGAATGCAAGGTCAAGTGATAAATTGTTAGTGATAAATCCTCTAATAAGGTCGCACTTAACAATGTGTTTGTAACCTTTAATAGGGTTGGCTCTTCACCGAGCTCACTTCAAAAGAGTAAAAATTTTGGGTTACCAGTCCCAAGTGGTTTTTCCCCTAATTGGGTTTCCACGTTAAATATCCATGTGTTAAATGTGTAAATGGTTCATTGATTTGATGTTTTTATTTACACATTACTAAAACATGATTGATCAGTAAACACTAAGTTATTTACAATATTTCGGTAAAGGGTAAGAAAATATAGACTATTATTTAGTAAAGCTTAAGGAAAGGATAAATAGTGTATTCACCAAGCAACATATATTTGATAAAGGCATACATCTTTTAGGACTGAAGATAACTAGAGGTTTTATATTTTGGGTTGATTTATTGGATTAATTATTGAGGCTACTGATTCACCCCCCCTCTCAGTTCTTCTAACAATTGGTATTAGAGCTTGTGTGCTTGGAAAGGAGTTTTAAAGAATCAAGCAAAAGATCACAAGATGAGAAAAAGGGATGTTCCTAAGTTGAACAAGGACAACTTTGCATCATGACAAAGAAGGATAAGAATCCACCTATCAGGTATTGGGAATGATGTCACTCAATACTTGGATACTAAATTTGTGTTACCTACTGGACCTCCAACAGTTGATCAACTAAGAGAAAAGCATGAACACAATTCTATGATGATAGAACTTGCTTCCTCACTCTCCGATGCTGAATTTGAAGATGTCAAATCATGCACCACTGCAAAGAAAATGTGGGAAAAACTGAAGCTAGTACATGGAGGAGATAAAAATGTGCTAAGAGATGAAGCTGAAAGCCTAAGAGGAAGGTTTGATGACCTAAGAATGAAAGAAGGAGAAAACATCACTTAGTACAGTTGTAGAATCAAAGAGGTTGTAAATCCTATCTGAGGAGTAGGAGGTGTACTTGAAGAAGAAACAATGGTAAGTAAAATTCTAAGAACCTTACTGCCTATTTATGCTATTAGAGTATCTTCTATACAAGAAATGAGATTAGTATAAAATAAAAATGTTACTCTAGATAGTTTTATTGGTAAAATTATTTCATTTGAGATGAATAACTTTGACAATAATGTCTTACCAGCTATTGAGTCTGCATTCAAATATTCTTTGAAAATAAGTAAATCAAGTTATAAACACACTATGAGAAATGATAGTGAAAGTGATAGAAATGACCAAGAACTTGATGAGATTGAAGCACTAATTGATAGATTATTGCAAAGAGGCAAGGGTAGATACAAAGTAAAATTACCATTGGTAAGTTTTAATTATAAAGAGATTGGACATTTTTTTGCTAGATGTCCTACCAAAAGAAAAGAAGACAGAAAAGATGATAGATCATATGAAAATAAGTTTGACAGAGGTGATGATAGAGATTACCGAAGCAACCAACAATCTGACAGATGAAACAACCGAGACTACAAGGACAAAGGAAAGAAGGCTTGTTACCTAGCTGAGAACAAAGATGGAAATACTGACACCGAGTCTGATGAAGATATTGAGGTGGTATTTGTTGCTATGAAAGATGATTTAGATGAAGAAGAATGGTATGTTGAGACTGCACTCATATTTAAGGTTAGTAAAAATTATGTCTTGACTATTGATAGTGGTTGTACTCACCACATGACTCAAGATAAGGAAAATTTTGAAACTTTTGAGTATTATAATGGTGGATCAGTAAGAATGGGTAATGACTCACCTTGTTCAGTTGAAGGTAAAGGAACCATAATGTTGAATAATATGATTAGATGTGAAAATGAATATTGGGTGAAAGGACTTAACTATAATCTATTGAGTGCTTCACAGCTGAATAACATAGGACACTGAGTTCCATTTGAGAATAAAAAGGCAAAGATTTTTAATGAATCAGGAAGGTTGATCGAAACTGGTGAGCAAAAAAAGGCAACCTATTCTTTATTGATGATATTAATACCACTTGTTTAATGGCTAGAAATGAAGACATATGGTTGTGGAATAAAATATTATGTCATGTGAATTTTCACAACATGGTTAGGATAAGAAATAAAAGGAAAGTAAGAGGCTTATCAAGCATGTCAAAGCCCGACCATGTCATTTGTAAGAATTGTCAAAAAAGGTAAAATGACAAATTCTACATGTTAGGGTTTTTTCTTGTAGGGCCTCTCAAGATGCTTGAATACTTAAATAACTCTATGGATCCCAATGCCTTTGATACTCTAACGCAAGCAAGAGAAAACACTAATTGATGAGGTATTTTGATAACACTAGGGATAACTATTATCACCTCCTTTTTTGAGATCCACTAACTCAGGCAGGTATTACCTATGACTGATTACTGACTTGACAGTATCCTTAGAGTGGATTTTACTTATGTGTTGAATGCTCTATTTTTATATGGACATGTATATAACAATACAGATAACTATGACTATTCTAAGAAAAATCTTGACAATCCAAATCAATATCTCAATGACAGCAGACAACGACATAATAGGGAATTTCATCTTTCTTTCCTTTTCCAATTCTTGTGAATCTAAGAGGAATAACCTATTTGATTTACTCTTTAAGAAATCAACAAACTTCAACTGTAATCACTATGAGTACAATTTATTTTACACAAATATTCTAAAAGTAATTGGTTTGAATAGTATTGAATATTAGGATGATGATAGATTACCAAACAAGTTACTAGACCAGTGCCTATCCTTGGGCTTGTAGAATCAATAAATGAAGATTCACAGAAAAATAAAAATAGAATACTGTAAGATGCCTTACAACCTACATGCAACTCAGATAAAATTCCTTACAAACTATCTTGTCACCTCTACAATATTGTATCAAATCCTTAAATATTGTTATGCTCCCTGAAACTACTCACAAAACTTAGTTCTTTCCTTGAAAGAAACTTGCAAGCAATTAGATAGCTACCTTGTAACCAATATGCTTAAAAATGCCTTATAGATTTAAACATAAAAGAGCATACACAATCAAGTAAAGAGAAAACAATAATATAGAGTAAAGTTGCACTATATTTTATTCATATGTTTCTACTTCACTACATAAAAAGCTCGAAAAGCTCAAAGACACAAACTGAAATTTAAAAAGTATGGTTCTCAATATATTTCATCTCTCTTTACTATTACAATTTTGACCTATTTATAGGTCCTTAACCATCTTGGAATCCTTAACATTAGGATGCAACAAGCTTCGGATGGTTTAAGGAACCTAACCCTAAAAGTATAGAAAAGACAAAGAATGAGAATGTAGAAGTGGTGGAGAGACAAAAACAGGGGATGAGATCTGATATTCTTTGTCTTTATCTAGAATCTGGCACCTTTGTTTGATAGTGTTCAAGATAGAATCTGATATTCATATTGAGACCAAGTGAATTCCAATTCAGGCTAACATAAACTTGTCTTTGAAAATAACTAACCTCCCTATACTCAATGGTCGGGCGGCAAGTGTTCCTCTTTATTCTTCATCTAGGACCTCCTCTTCTACTATCACAGGCTTCTTTTTCTTTGGCTTGGTCATCAAGTCCCATATCATCACTTCATCCTCTGCTGGCCATTTAAAGCTCTATGTGCTCTGTAGGTTTACCTTCTATCTTTCTCATCTAACATCGGTGATATTTTTAACATCCACTAAAAACTTGTTTATGTTATTTTATGCATTAAAGGCCTCATCCAAAATCTTATTGAAACCATCCAAATCTAAATCAGATCCTGAAATAAATGCCTCATTGCTTGGCATTCTACTATCAAATTCACTCCTCCAAGCCTCCAAGGCCTTGACTTGATCATCCTCTCCTTTCAAAGGAGGAACAAACCTATTAAATTCTGGTGAAAATAGGCTCATCTTAGCCTCTATCTTCTTTAGCTTACCCTTAAAGAAAGATAAGGCTATATTAACCTTTTTAATCTCATCCTCCACTTCTATCATAATCTCAGGTAAATCTGATCTTAGTGGTTGCAAGGAGGCAATTTTTTCAAATAATTGGACCCTAGGGGACCAAGTAACAAAATAAGGGTTCAAAATGGTGATGTCCCCTGTCACTTATGTATGCAATGTGGGCAATTTATTGTAAGCATTTAGGATGATATCTATTTTGTCTTTTAGTATATCAATCCTATGCTGAAGAATGCATCTTAATGCATTTAGGGCTACCTCATTATTCTTATTTCCTATATCTTCTATCTCAACCACTTCCTCTGATTTTTCTTTCTCATTTATCTGTAAAGGTTGTACTGAAGGCACATAAAATACTTCAAGTTTCTCTTGTAGTTGCTTCATCAATTCAGTAATTACCTTATCTTGCTGATGTATCTTTATGTGGCATAATTCCCTATCCTTTGCTAGGGCACTGGCTTCCTCAATCAAAATCCCACACTTCTCAGACAATTGTTTTGTCTTATCTTCATTCAAGTGTGCCCAATGGGTCATGATCTAAGAAATATCAAGATCTCCAGTGTTTTGTACAGTCCAGACCATTTCATTCCCCGCCATGCTCTCCTGAATGTTTACTAGTTGAGGCTTTTGATCCCTTGGACATAAGTTCCACATGGCAGAGGCTTGTGATTTTGGACTATATCCAAATCCCTTAATCATGTCGCCGATCTGAATCTCACTAGCCAATTTGAGGTCTTGTTGCTTTCTAATCTAATCAATAATGAAGGCTAAGGCTAAATCCCAGCCCTCAACAAGCAAAATTCCACTGTTCAAAACCATTTTTCTTGCCTCATCTGGAGAGACATCCTCACTATTAGGGCCATAGGCTTACAGAGATAGCAAAGCCTCATTTGTAACTAGCTCCTCTCCAACTAACTTCAATTGTGCCCAACTTTGTTCCATCTTATGCCATCTCAAAAAATCTTTAAACTCATCAGTTTTGACAAAATTGTCATCACTTAGAAATTTTTGTTGATGCAGTAACCTTTCATCAATGCATGCCTTAAGAGGCAATTCTATGTTTTCTTCCTCATCATGTTGTTGTCTATTTCCCTGTCTGACTATTTTCCTCAATTATGATCATACAATCTGTGACTAGGAATTAGAGCACTTGTTCTATCTCCTTTCTTCTCTCTTCTAACAGAGGAGGTCTGACCAGGGTCAACCTTTTTCCTTTTTTGTAGCAGGATCCTCTACATCATCTGGATGTGACACCTTAGTTAGGTCTATGATATGGCCTTGTTCCACCTGTACTTGTGCTGCCTCTGCAACATTCTATTGAGGTTGGTCAAATTGAGGTGGATGGGCATATTCTCCATCACTATCACTCTCATATTTAGACTCTAAATACTCAAGCTCTTTTCCTCCTTTCTTTGTATCTAAAACATTGTCCAACTACTCACAAAGTACATAAAAATTATCAATCATAGCTTTAATCTTATCAAAATATGGTAGGTCAGGGTAAAAACCTCCATATGACAATCTATTTCTCCTTATCTGCTTCTCTAGATTCAGTAGTTCTTGAATTCTTTCTCTTCTTTTCCTCACCTCATCCTCATTAAGGATATTCCTTGTGGCATCCTCCTCCATGAAAAAACCATGAACATTTGTATTTGGTATGGTAGGAGTCAGGAGTTTCTTAGCTCCTGTAATGAAACCTTCTGGGTCAATGTATCTGTATAATGTTGCTCTCATCTTGCAACTTTCCAGCCATGTGCTCACCAAATCAGTAGCACCGTTACCAATAGTATACTAAAAGATTTTAAATTGCCTAGGGGTTAATGTCCGCTTTCTATGTGGTGCAAAATGTTCATTGTCTGTTAACAACAGCTGTCAGATGAACTCCATGGTAGCAAGTCTGGATGGCACATGATAGGGTAGGACATGAGGTGGATGTGTCCATCCATATACACTAATCATGGTAAAATTTTATTCTAAAAAGAAGTCTCCCCAGTTGTGATCACCCTCTCATTTGTCCACATACTCACAAGGTCTCAACAACTGCAGCACCTTTACTGGGAGTTTGGTTTTGCTAATACCCATGCTCTACATTAATGGATATACAATCCAATTCTTGAATCCACAAAAATCATAGTCCTTGGATGTGTAATTCCATATCCTAACCCAAAATTGAAAAGGATTGTGTCGGTCGTGAAAAATCCTCTGAGGATTCAAGTTATTCACATTCATGATTCCATAGTTGAAATGCAACAACAAATGCATCAGGATAGAATAATGGAAAAACCTAGGTTCCTTTTCCTTGGGATCCTTCATCTTATTCTACATAGCTATAAACCCCTCATGCATCTTATCCATAATGTACTATATATAATCATAACTAGTGCTAGAATGCACATCTTGCAAATCTAGTACCATAATCAAAATTCTAGAGTTTATTTTCTGTGCTCCTCCATCTATACCCAACACTCTACACAAAGCATAAGCAATGTATTTAATATAGAAATGTAAATATTTAAAAAATAGGGTGCAGTCCCAGGTATAGGGGTAATATGATTCCTAACCTCCTTAAGCATATGCTTCTACAATTGGTTCCTAGCAGCACCAGGTTGTAACCTATACCTCTCTTCTTGCTTAGTAGTATTTATCTTGGTGGACATGGTACTATATAAGCCAAAGGCTTGCATGAATGAATTCCTATTTAAAATCAATAGGGAAGTACCATAATTTTTCTTCATTGTCCTAGACAGAGCATCATAGTAGCTGGAAAGACCTAGAAACAAGTCTACATCTACATAGACATCAGGGACAATTAACCTAGCAAGACCACTAGTCCAAGGGTTTGACACTGGGATGGCCTTATTAGAATTACTATAAAAATAGTTGTATAGAGAAAAACCTATGGAACCTGGGGTGCGGGCATCTCTAATTTCATAGTAGTCATCTGCCAGTAAGTTTGCATTTTCCCTCTTGTTCTGTGTTGATCCTGGCAACAGCTTCAAGAATTCATCAGAGAAATTCCTCTTTCCCTTAGCATCATCATCGACTTCATGACTTTTTCTGCTGGTAGAAGCCACACTGACTAATTTACTCATCTTTCTCTATTTTCTCTTTCTCTTTTACCGATATTGAGACAAATCTCCTCTCAGGACTCACTACTCTTCTCTGTGCACTACTAGCAATTCAAGAACCTTGATAAATGGATAATTACCCTAAAATTAATCAATTTCTGCCTTTTGAAAATAGAAGACCTAGTAGTTCTTCACTCTACAATTCTAGATGTATGTTAAATGAAAATGAACTTGCGATCAACTCTTTCTGGTAAATCTTCCAAGTACATAGCTCTTCATTGAAAAGACAATCAATTTTTCTTTCAAGTTAACATGCTGTGGAATTAATTGAAATCCTAGCCATAGCTCATGAATGTGATAGGAAATCAAATTCATATGAGTGCATTTTTAGAAAAACCCTTATAAAATTTGAACAGAATGACATGTCTTCATATGATTGGTTCTTTGTAAGACATCTCAGCTACCCTTTTCATATAGCAATTAATCTTTTGGATTCTCATTGGACACTGAATCTCCATGTTGTCATGTCAGCAGCTGTTGCCTTTTATCATTTTTTATATTTAGTGACCACGTGACTATGCAGTATTTCTTTGTCGCTGATCAAATTTCTTAACCCTCAATTTTTCAGGAGATCTAGCGACTGTATGATTTCCTTTACTTGACTTAACCATGGTTAACTTCTGGCGATCACACAAATGAATGAATCCAAGTCGCCAGATCAAATTCTTAACCCAAATTTTATTTGGAGACCACGCGATTGAAGGTTACCTTTTATCCTTTAACTGTTATTGCTAAGTCTCTGAATGTTTATTTCTCTTTACAAGACCCCATGAAAAACCTTAGTCGCCCAATTGCTGATTAAAATTGCTACTTAATATTTCTTTTGGAGACTATGCGACATAGCTTTATCCTTTGATTTTAATTTAGAGACTATGTGACTAAAGCTAATCTCATTGTCGCGAGCACTTTTTACTTTTATGCAAATTTGATAGAGACTTAGCGACTACCGTTGATCTTTTTGCATTCTGCATCTGATAGCCCTGCTAAGTCACTAAGTATTTTTTAAAAACCTTAAATCATTTGGAGACTACACGACAACCTTAAAATACATAACCTTAAATCCTTCAGTCTCTTAATTTCCAAATGATATTTTCCTTTTGGGAGACCACGTGACTAACCTTTGTTCTACTTACTATGGACACGTGTCTCATCTTAACTGTTTGTCTCCAAATCGCTAAATAAACACCAACTTAGCATTTTTAACCAGTGACTACTTGACCATTATATACTTTAATCACCTTGTGGTTTTTCATGATGTCTCAGCATCTTTTACTTAACTAAATTTTTACTTGGAGACTACATGACATAAGAATTTAACATGTCACTTAATTGTGTTCTAATTCGGAGACCCCACGACTGAAGTAATCACTAAGTCTCATGAAAATTCACTAACTGCATGATACTTTGCATGACACCATGACTTAACTGCTTTCTTCCATGTTGCCTGATGACGTGTTTCTACATTGGGAGACTTCGCGACTGAAGGGTTTCGCTAAGTCTCATAATAGATAAGGAATATTCTTTTTCTTTCTGAGACATCCCAAAAATAGTTAATCACCAAGTCTCATAACAAAATGTAATATGCTTTTAGGATTAAGAGACTAGGCAACTATTGAAAATGGCACATGACTTAAGTTTCTCAAAAAGGTAATGCGAAATTAGAAACTCGATTGACATTTTAGGGATTTTTTGAATTTTGACTTAGAAGATAGCTTAGGGTTTTGGGTTTTTGCACTATTCATGTGGATTTTGTCCTAACAACACAAAATTTTCACAGGGGTATTTCAAAAATGAGACAGACCTTCTATTTTTGGAAAGATATTGGCATGAAGGGAACAAAACTTAAGGGAAAACCAACAAAAATAGGAATACAACCAACAGTGGCTCTACCTGAGGACTGACTAAAGACAGTTTATGGCAAAGAACCACAGAACCTCTGGTTGCAGACCTTTCAAAAAATGAAGAGGATGCCAACTAACCTAAAACAAAAGGGAAACTATTTATAGCATTTACATACTTACTTGTGCATAAACTTTTGATTCTCAGTTGAAAAAGGGCTTCAAGAATTGCCCATGCATAGGAAACTCAAAATCTTCTCCCTCCATGTTCTTTAATAAGTACGAGTCTTTTACAAAATTCTCTGAAACAATAAATGGCCCATCTTCTGCTCTTGTATTCCACTCGAGAACTAGGTCACCAGAATGGAATTTTCTCTCAGTAGCCCTTTTATCAAAAAGGTATTTCATCTTTTGCTACAATTTCATGTTTTCCTTTTGACTATTCCTTCTTATTTCATCCAATTCTATCAACTGAATCATTCTATTCTGCATATTATCAGAAGCATCTAAATGTTCTTCTTGTAAAAATTGATATATTGGCAATAAATTGTTGATGGGAAATCTTGCCTGTAAACCATACACCAGCTCAAATGGAGACCTACCAGTTGCTTTTTTACCTGTAATTCTATCAGCCCAAAGTGATAGCTTCAACTTAGTATGCCATGTTCTTTTATTCTTTTCCAGAGTTCTTTTCAGTATTTTCAAAATACTCTTATTACTAGACCCAGCTTGTCCATTGGCTTATGGATGATATGGGGATGAATATGATATTGTAATCCCATATTTTTCACAGAAATCTATCATTTCCTCTTATCTAAAACTCATGGCATTATCCATTACTAACTTAGCAGGTACACAAAATCTAGTTATAATATTCTCCATGAGAAATTTAGTGACTACCCTGCTTGTTGCTTTCTTTGTAGGGATGGATTCAATCCACTTGGTAAAATAATCTGTGGCAACTAATATCCAACTGTGTCCTCCACTAGATTTTTCTTGAAATTCACCAATAAAATCAATTCCCCACATAGTAAAAGGAGCTTCAGTACTTACTGGGTTTAGCAACAGAGCACCTGAAAACTTCAGCTTATTGGAGAACCTTTGACAAGGTTCACATTTCCTGACATGTTCATAAGTATCCTTGAATAAAGTAGGCCAATAATACCTAGCCCTTAAAATCTTGTGGGCAGCAGTCTTGGCAGAAAAATGACCTCCACATTCTCCTTCATGCATTTCACATAAAACTCTCTCAACCTGGTATTTATCAAGGCATAAGAACAGTACACTATTTTTATCTTTCCAATACAAGTCACCTTGGATAAAAGTGTATCTTTGAGTTTGTAATCTCAGGCTTCTTTTTTGATTTTCTGACAAATGATCAGGACATTTGGCATTTTTGAGAAAAACACAATATTTGTATACAATGGTTGCCTCTCTATGCTTGTAGTAGTTTGATCATGTATTTCTGTCTGATTTATCTGTACTAGATCCAAATTTTCTTCTGTCATGAGCTTTTCCAAACCTTGTCCTCTAATCAATTTTGTAATATGGATCTCAAGGTTAAATTCTTGAATTCTGGTGATCCATTTACACCTCTTACCAGTTACCTCTGACTGTGTAAGGATATCTTTTACTGCTGAATGAGGAACATAAGCCTGTATCTTAGCACAAACCAAGTATGGCCTGAAAGATTTTATAGCCTTTACCAAAGCATAAGCCTACTTTTCCATTATTTCATAATTAAGCTATGCAACTTGCAAGGATTTACTGAAAAATCTATTAGATGTTCAAATCCCTGTTCATCTTTTTGTAGCAAAATAGCAGCAATTGTATGAAAAGATGCAAAAGAAAACAAAGAGAAAGGCTTAGTATAATCTGGAGATTTCAAAACTGGAGCTTCTTGTACTGCCCTTTTTATTTTCTCAAATGCCTGTTGGGCTTCTTCATTCCAAACAAATTTAGCATCTTTCTTCAACAATTTTACAATGAGTTTAACAATCTCTACAAAATTTGCTATGAACCTTATGACAAAGTTGATCTTTCTGAAGAAAGATTGTACCCCTTTTAAGTTCCTTGGAGCAATCACCCTTTGAATTGCCTCCACTCTCTCAGGGTCTATTCTTACCCCTTCCCTAGACACTATGTGTCCAAGCAACTTTCCCTCTTTTACTGCAAAATGGCATTTCTTGGGATTTAGTGAGACACCATATTCCAATGCCTTATTGAAAATATTACCCAAGTGATCACAGTGGTCCACTACTTTTTTAGAATATGCATTCAAATCATCCTGATAAATGACCATGAATAAATCAATCAATTCTTTGAAAGAAACATCCATGGCCCTTTGAAAAGTTGCCCCTGCATTTATTAGTCCAAATGGCATTATGATATAAACATAGG
Organism: Thuja plicata; assembly: GCA_018584345.1. NCBI lineage: Eukaryota > Viridiplantae > Streptophyta > Pinopsida > Cupressales > Cupressaceae > Thuja > Thuja plicata. The sequence goes on along the minus strand of MU223785.1, from coordinate 1,278,045 downwards.
TTCCCCATGGAGTATTAAATGCAGTTTTATATTGTTCTGCTTCTTTAACTAGGACCTGGTTGTAACCTGAGAAACCATCCATCATAGATAGCAACTCACAACCAGTCACCTTGTTCAACATTGCTTCCATATTAGACAGGGAATAGTTATCTTTTAATGAAGCAATATTTAGATTTCTGAAATCCACACACAGTCTGATATCACCATTTTTCTTTCTGACTGGTACTAAATTTCATACCCAAGTTGAATGTCTGATTGGCTGGATTATCCTAGCATCCTTTAGTTTCATCAATTCTTGTTGCATTTTAGGAGCCAACAAGGGGTTAATAGGCCTATATTTTTGCCTAAATGGTTTCACATCTGATTTCAATGGGATTTCATGTTGAAAAAGGTCCTTTCTATATGCTTTCAAGTCCTGATATGACCAAGCAAAGACATGTTTATATTTTCTCAATAATTTAATCAAATTTATTCTTATATGAGAGTCCAAACCCTTTCCAATATAAACTATTTGAGGACTATTTTCAGACCCTAAATTTATTTCTTCTAAATCCTCAACCTTGGCATTGCTTAACTTTGATGAATCATTTTGTTGACTACTAAACAATGCTTCAAGCTCAACCAAACCCCTAGGAATCTAATTAGAACTTAATTGGACAACCTCATTTCCTAAAATGTAGTCTTTTCCATCATCATTTTCTAGTAAAGTACTACAATCTATGCTCTGGTTCTCATAATGGTCTAGACATTGCATGAATCTCAGAATATCTTGATCATCTTGGAAAACTTGCCATTTGTATATGTTGTCCAGAACAACTGGTCTTGTTTTGACTTCTAGTATTGACACCCCATGCAATGTCAAACCATCATTTTTCAAAGAAACATTTGCTAAAAAATCAGCCATTATATTCTTTGACCTTTCTAACCAACTTATATCAAAGGCATCAAACATTACAATTTGATCCCAAATAGCATACTTGTACATTTTCAACCTATCATTCTTTACTACATATTTGGATCTAATTTGAGCTACTACCAACTCAAAATTGCCATAAACCTTTAAACACTTTATACCATGTTTGATAGCAATTTCAAGTCCTAAAAACAAAGCCTCATATTCTGCAGTATTGTTTGTACATTGGAAGGCTAATAGAAATGAATATTTAAAAGTTGTAC